>NC_069487.1:106126-186865 GCF_026875155.1 Cherax quadricarinatus
TTCATCGGGGGAATGTTGCATCTCCTGCCGAGTCTTTTGCTTTATATGGAGTGATTTTCGTGTGCAGGTTTGGTACCAATCCCTCCAGGACCTTCCAAGTGTATATTATCATGTATCTCTTTCGCCTGCGTTCGAGGGAATACAGATCAAGGACCTTCAACCGTTCCCAGTAGTTTAGGTGCCCTATAGCACTGATGTGTGCTGTGAAAGTTCTTTGTACACTCTCCAGGTCTGCAATGTCGCCAGCCTTGAAGGGGGCTGTTAGTGTACAGCAGTATTCCAGCCTAAAGAGAACAAGCGATTTGAAGAGTGTCATCATGGGCTTGGCGTCCCTAGTTTTGAAGGTTCTCATTATCCATCCAATCATTATTCTAGCAGATGAGGTAGATACATTGTTGTGGTCTTTGAAAGCGAGAGCCTCTGACATTATCACTCCCAGGTCCTTCACATTACTTTTCCGCTCTGTTGTATGGTTAAAATTTGTGGTATACCCTGACACATTTCTAATTTCTTCAAGTTTTCCATATCTAAGTAGTTGAAATTTCTCCTCGTTGAACTTCATATTGTTTTGAGTGACCCATTCGAAGATTTGGTTGATGTCCGCTTGAAGTCTCGCAGTGTCTTCGATGGAGGTCACTGTCACGGTGATCCGGGTGTCATCCGCAAAGGAAGACATGGAGCTATGGCTTATATCTCTGTCTATGTCAGAAATAAGGATGAGGAATAATAATAATAATAATAATAATAATGATAATAATAATAATAATAATAATAATAATAATAATAATAATAATAATGACGATGAAGTTGTAATAACCTGGAGTTTACCTGGAGAGAGTTTCGGGGGTCAACGCCCCCGCGGCCCGGTCTGTGACCAGGCCTCCTGGTGGATCAGCGCCTGATCAACCAGGCTGTTGCTGCTGGCTGCACGCAAACCAACGTACGAGCCACAGCCCGGCTGGTCAGGAACTGACTTTAGGTGCTTGTCCAGTGCCAGCTTGAAGACTGCCAGGGGTCTGTTGGTAATCCCCTTTATGTATGCTGGGAGGCAGTTGAACAGTCTCGGGCCCCTGACACTTATTGTATGGTCTCTTAACGTGCTAGTGACACCCCTGCTTTTCATTGGGGGGATGTTGCATCGTCTGCCAAGTCTTTTGCTTTCGTAGTGAGTGATTTTCGTGTGCAAGTTCGGTACTAGTCCCTCTAGGATTTTCCAGGTGTATATAATCATGTATCTCTCCCGCCTGCGTTCCAGGGAATACAGGTTCAGGAACCTCAAGCGCTCCCAGTAATTGAGGTGTTTTATCTCCGTTATGCGCGCCGTGAAGGTTCTCTGTACATTTTCTAGGTCAGCAATTTCACCTGCCTTGAAAGGTGCTGTTAGTGTGCAGCAATATTCCAGCCTAGATAGAACAAGTGGCCTGAAGAGTGTCATCATGGGCTTGGCCTCCCTAGTTTTGAAGGTTTCATTATCCATCCTGTCATTTTTCTAGCAGATGCGATTGATACAATGTTATGGTCCTTGAAGGTGAGATCCTCCGACATGATCACTCCCAGGTCTTTGACGTTGGTGTTTCGCTCTATTTTGTGGCCAGAATTTGTTTTGTACTCTGATGAAGATTTAATTTCCTCGTGTTTACCATATCTGAGTAATTGAAATTTCTCATCGTTGAACTTCATATTGTTTTCTGCAGCCCACTGAAAGATTCGGTTGATGTCCGCCTGGAGCCTTGCAGTTCTGCAACGGAAGACACTGTCATGCAGATTCGGGTGTCATCTGCAAAGGAAGACACGGTGCTGTGGCTGACATCCTTGTCTATGTCGGATATGAGGATGAGGAAACAAGATGGGAGCGAGTACTGTGCCTTGTGGAACAGAGCTTTTCACCGTAGCTGCCTCGGACTTTACTCTGTTGACGACTACTCTCTGTGTTCTGTTAGTGAGGAAATTATAGATCCATCGACCGACTTTTCCTGTTATTCCTTTAGCACGCATTTTGTGCGCTATTACGCCATGGTCACACTTGTCGAAGGCTTTTGCAAAGTCTGTATATATTTCATCTGCATTCTTTTTGTCTTCTAGTGCATTTAGGACCTTGTCGTAGTGATCCAATAGTTGAGACAGACAGGAGCGACCTGTTCTAAACCCATGTTGCCCTGGGTTGTGTAACTGATGGGTTTCTAGATGGGTGGTGATCTTGCTTGCAAATAATATCTTGACACAATTATTTAAAACAAACATGCACGGTGTTTAGGGCCAAAGTGAAAATTTATCACGTGAAATAACGAGCCCCGTTATTTATAAAATATAATTTAAGAGAAAAAGAACATTTTATATTATCATGGACTCTTTATTTATTCAAATTATACAAGTGGGCAATCAATGAAGGTAAATTATATATATAGCACGCACACGCACACGGTCCAGCACCTGCGGCTCCATGTAAAAAAAGTTTTCCTACCGAGGGAAGTAACATTAAAACAGACATTATTGGAGACTTACTGGAGTCGAAGTACACCTCCAGGATGTTGACCTCCAGCTGCGACACCTCAACCTCCACCTGCAGGCTCGCGGCCGGCCGCTGCCGCAGGTCAAAGGTGAGGTTCTGTGACCCCGCGGGAGTGAGGTCAGGTGTGGTCCAGGTGGTGGTGATTGCCGTCTCGTCCAACACACTTGAGTTAGACCCAAACATCGCTGAAGCCTTGATTGTCTGCTGGAAATAAAATGAATGTCTTTACTGAGAGTGAAGGATTCATGCGTGGCTTTAAGAATAGGTATGACAGTGATCACGCTGCCAAGAGGGAGGGAACCGAGTAGCGGCTAGTTTGAGAGGCAGGGTCAGGGGCTGAGATTCAACCTCGTGACAACACAAATGGGTCGATATAAATAGTTTAACGCACACACACACGATACGATAAAGCTGATGGAGCAGGGAGAGTGGCCCTAGTAGCGACCAGCGAAGAGGCGGGGCCAGGAGCTGTGACTCGACCTCTGCAACTACAAATAAGTAACTGTACACACACACACACACACACACACACACGGAAGCTGAAGACACAGATGAATCAGAGGGATGTTAGGAAGTATTTCTTCAGCCACAGAGTAGTCAGGAAGTGGAATAGTTTGGGAAGAGATGTAGTGGAGGCAGGATCCATACATAGCTTTAAGCAGAGGTACGATAAAGCTCATAGTTCAGGGAGAGTGACCTAGTGGCGACCAGTGAAGAGGCGGGGCCAGGAGCTTGGACTCGACCCCTGCAACCTCAACTAGGTGAGTACACACACACACACACACACACACACACACACACACACACCCAACCACACACACACACACACACACACATATATATATATATATATAATATATATATATATATATATATATATATATATATATATATATATATATATATATATATATATATATATTACTGTAATTAATACAATTATTAATTGTGCTTAAGCATATATTATTATTATTTTTATTATTATTATTATTATTATTAGTAGTAGTAGTAGTAGTAGTAGTAGTAGTAGTAGCAACAGCAGCAGCAGCAGCAGCAGCAGCAGCAGCAGCAGCAGCAGCAGCAGCAGCAGCAGTAGCAGTAGTAGTAGTAGTAGTAGTAGTAGTAGTAGTAGTAGTAGCAGTAGCAGCAGCAGTAATAGTAATATTATAAGTAAGGTGGATATGTGATATAGGTCACATATTACTAATAAAATAGAACACCAGTAAGTGATATATATGTGTGTCTATTGGCAGTGTTACCGGGGGACTGGTGAGTCTAAGCCACGTCCCGGTGTGATTACTCCAGGGAAGCCTACTCTAGCGTGAGAAATGACCTGTTGAAGCCCACATACATTCCAAGAGCCGGCTCCTTGTGTGGACACACACACACACACGTCCTCTCCTTGTAAGAGGAAAGCGTCATAATTCTACGTAATCCGTAAATGAGATCCTGACTGGGTAAATAGGAGCCGTTGGTTAATCCCTGCCAAAGGTCGAAAAAGACTTTGAAGGTGGTAATATTACCAGTAAGAGACAGACAGACAGACAAAGAGAGACAGAGACAGACAGGCAGAGATAGATATACAGAGAGGGCGATAGACAAAGACAGAGACAGACAGAGACAAAGACAGAGACAGACAGAGACAAAGACAGAGACAGACAGAGACAAAGACAGAGACAGACAGAGACAAAGACAGAGACATAGACATAGACATAGACATAGACAGACAGACAGAGTGAGACGGAAGTATACAAACAGAGGGATTGAGAAGGAAGAAGGATGGTAGAAATGGTGAGAAAGAATTAAGAGAGGGAGAGAGCGAAGTCGAGAGAGAGACAAGGAAAAAACTTATAAATTCAATTTTCCTCATTAGCACTCTCGCCTTTTATGATCGCCTGAAAATTTTGCTAAAACAATTTCCTATAAACAAAATTTGCTCACTGGAAGAACATACAAAGTAAAAACAATATTAATATTTTATTTTTTTAATTCCCCTTCGAATCGTTTTCTTTTAAAAGCAAAGATCTTCCCACACTCTACCACTACACTACTACTACTACTACTACTACTAATACTACCTCTACTACTATTACTACTGCTGCTACCGCCACTAATACTACTACTATAATAATAACAACAACACCTATAATAATAATAATAAGATAATAATGGTAATAATAATAATAACAATAATAATAATAATAATAATAATAATAATAATAATATACTACCTCCTCCCATGGAAGACTTAGGTCTCTAGATACTCCCCAGATAGGGAGCCAAGGCCGGGTCACCACTACTTGAAAAAGACCCGGGCCGGGAGAATACCGGCGAATAAAAAAAAAATACTGCAAACAATGCGAAAGAAAATACAGACATTTACAAAGGAGCGTTCCTGTCTTACGAATTTACTAACTTTTTTCACGAAGGCATTTGAGGAGGTAGATCATGGTATTGAATATGATATTGTGTATATGGACTTCAGTAAGGCTTTTGACAGAGTTCAACATCAGAGGCTATTGAGGGAACGTAAGGCACACGGAATAGGAGGAGAAAAATTTTCCTGGGTAGAGGCATGGTTGGCAAATAGGCAGCAGAGAGTTTGCATAAATGAGAAGTCAGAAATGGGGCACGTCACAAGCGGTGATGCACAGGGGTCAGTGTTGGGCCCCTTGTTGTTCACAATTTACATAAACGACATAGATGAGGGAATAAATAGCGACATAATTTACAAATTTGCCGGCGACGCCAAAATAGGCAGTCCAATTCATTCTAATGGGGACACTAGAGCACTCCAGGATGATGTGAATAGACTGATGCAATGGTCGGAGAAGTGGCAGATGCAGTTTAATATAGACAAATGCAAAGTTCTAAATGTTGGACAGGAAAATAACCATGCCACATATAAACTAAATAATGTAGATCTTAATATTACTGATTGCGAAAAGGATTTAGGAGTTCTGGTTAGCAGTAATCTGAAACCAAGACAACAGTGCATAAGTGTTCGCAATAAAGCTAACAGAATCCTTGGCTTCATATCAAAAAGTATAAATAATAGAAGTCCTCAGGTTGTTCTTCAACTCTATATATCCTTGGTTAGGCCTCATTTAGATTATGCTGCACAGTTCTGGTCACCGTATTCTAGAATGGATGTAAATGCTCTGGAAAACGTACAGAGGATGACAAAGCTGATCCCATGTATCAGAAATCTTCCCTATGAGGACAGACTGAAGGACCTGAATCTGCACTCTCTAGAAAGGCGTAGAATTAGGGGGGATGTGATTGAGGTGTATAAATGGAAAACAGGAATAAATAAAGGGGATGTAAATAGCATGCTATAAATATCTAGCCTAGACAAGACTCGCATCAATGGCTTTAAGATCGAAAAATTCAGATTCAGGAAGGATATAGGAAAGCACTGGTTCGGTAATAGAATTATGGATGAGTGGAACAAACTCCCGAGTACCGTCATAGAAGCTAAGACGTTGTGTAGTTTTAAAAATATGTTAGATAAATACATGAGTGGATGTGGGTGGGTGTGAGTTGGACCTGACTAGCTTGTGCTACTAGGTCAGATGCCGTGCTTCTTCCTTAGGTGAATGTGACCTGGCCTGAATAGGTTAGGGCATTGGCTTAAGCCGGTAGGGGAATAGGACCTGCCTCGCATGGGCCAGTAGGCCTGCTGAAGAGTTCCTTCTTTCTTACGTTCTTATGTTCTTATAACGAGTTTTGGTTGGTACTCACCTAGTTGTTGAAAAATCTATACATAGGTACTTGAAATCTATACACGGATACTTGAAATCTATACACGGATACTTGAAATCTATACACGGATACTTGAAATCTATACAGATACTTGAAATCAATACATAACCGCGAGGAAAATGTAATGATAAATAATGAGAACCTTCAAAACAGATGTCAAGCCAATGATGATCCTCTTTTAGTCACTTTCTCTAGGCTGGAATACTGTTGCACACTAACAGCCTCTTTCATGGCAGGTGAAATTGCCGATCCGGAGAATGTGCAGAGGAATTTCACTATACGCATAAGCTCAGTAACACACCTCAAATACTGGGAACGTTTGAAGGCCCTAGAAATGTACTGCTTGGATCGCAGGCGAGAAAATTGCTTCATAATTTACAATTGGAAAATTTGCACACAGAAATCACTCCCTAAAAAAGTAAAAGACTGGGCAAGCGGTGCAACGACCTCTTCCTCCCCCCCCCCCATGAAAAGCAAGGGTGTCATGTGTACACTAAGAGATAACACTCCAGGATGATTTGAATAGACTGACGCAGTGGTCGAAGTGGCAGATGCAGTTTAATATAGACAAATGCAAAGTTCTAAATGTTGGACAGGACAATAACCATGCCATCTATAAACTGAATAGTGTAAATCTTAATACTACTGACTGCAAAAAGGATTTAGGAGTTCTGGTTAGCAGTAATCTGAAACCAAGACAACAGTGCATAAGTGTTCGCAATAATAATAAGTGTTCATATCAAGAGGAATAAATAACAGAAGTCCTCAGGTTGTTCTTCAACTCTATATATCCTTGGTTAGGCCTCATTTAGATTATGCTGCACAGTTCTGGTCACCATATTACAGAATGGATATAAATGCTCTGGAAAACGTTCAGAGGAGGATGACAAAGTTGATTAAATGTATCAGAAATCTTCCCTATGAGGGCAGACTGAGGGCCCTGAATCTGCACTCTCTAGAAAGGCGTAGAATTAGGGGGGATATGATTGAGGTGTATAAATGGAAAACAGGAATAAATAAAGGGGATGTAAATAGCGTGCTGAAAATATCCAGCCAAGACAGGACTCGCAGCAATGGTTTCAAATTGGAAAAGTTCAGATTCAGGAAGGATACAGGAAAGCACTGGTTTGGTAATAGAGTTGCGGATGAGTGGAACAAACTCCCGAGTACCGGGATAGATACACGAGTGGGTGTGAGTTGGACCTAACTAGCTTGTGCTACCAGGTCTGGTGCAGTGCTCCTTCCTTAAGTGGAAGTGACCTGACTAGGTGGTCATTGTTCTAGGCCGGGGGGTTACCTGGAGGTTACCTGGAGGTTATTCCGGGGATCAACGCCCCCGCGGCCCTGTCCATGACCAGGCCTCCCGATGGATCAGGGCCTGATCAACTAGGCTGTTACTGCTGGCCGCACGCAGTCCAACGTACGAGCCACAGCCCGGCTGATCCGGCACTGACTTTAGGTATCTGTCCAGCTCTCTCTTGAAGGCAGCCAGGGGTTTATTAGTAATTCCCCTAATGCTTGATGGGAGGCTGTTGAACAGTCTTGGGCCCCGGACACTTACGGTGTTTTCCCTTAGTGTACCAATGGCGCCCCTACTTTTTATTGGGGGCATTTTACATCGCCTGCCCAGTCTTTTACTTTCGTAGGGAGTGATTTCTGTGTGCAGATTTGGGACCATTCCTTCCAAGATTTTCCAAGTGTAGATTATGATATATCTCTCCCTCCTGCGTTCCAACGAGTACAAGTCAAGTGCTTCCAAGCGTTCCCAGTAGTTAAGGTGCTTGACAGAACTTATACGTGCAGTAAAGGATTTCTGTATACTCTCTAGATCTGCGATTTCACCTGCTTTGCATGGGTCAGTAGACCTGTTGCAGTGTTCTTTCTTTCTTATGTTCTTCTTAATAAGTGTCAGAGACCCAATGCTGTTCAACTGCTTCCCATTATCCATAAAGGGAATTACCAAAAAACCCCTGGCTGTCTTCAAGACGGAACTGGACGGATACCTAAAGTCAATACCTGACCAGCCTGGTTGATCACTTCATGCATGCACTAGCGAGGCCTGGTGTACAATGGACCGGGTCGCGTGGGCGTTGATTCCCTCGCCTCGAACTTCCCTCTAGGTAGATACTTGACATATCTCTTATTCGAGAAAGTGGGTATGTTAGCGAGGTGATTCAGAGTTAAAGATTTATTAACTCTCAGGCCCCTAGGATGTGCTCCGGGTACTAGGAGGTGCATAGGGTCTATGTGTAGGGATCTAGCATGTGCTGTAGGAGTTTGAATGGACGCTAAGGATTGCTATGAATGTACTAGGATTGTTTACCTGGAAAGGTAGGAATGTTGCTACGGGCATCAAGGATGTTGGCCATCTAGAAATGGTGCTAGAGGCATCTAGGATGGTGCTAGGGCATCTAGAGAGGGCTAAGGGAGTCTAGGATGGTGATAGGGATCTAGATATCGTGCTAGGGGGCGAATAACTAGGATGTGATATGCTCTTAGTGAATGGTGCAGGAGCGACAGATCGTCTCCTAGGCATCTAAGATGGTTGCTAAGGCCATCTGGATGTGCTTAGTATGAATGTGCTAAGGGTTCCTAGGATGGTGCTAGTATCTAGTCATTCGTGCTAGGGCGTTCTACTAATGCGCGCTCAACTCTCCTACTGCAAAACGTACACACTTCAGTGACTTCTCCTCCCTCTTACATATCGCGCGACAGTTCGGGAGGCCGAGCACGCGAGGACTCACGACACGTCGCCCTTGCCGAGAATGAGGCGCAGGCAGCATGGCGAGAGCAGCAGGCTGGACGAATCGACAGGTATCTAAGACACTACAACAGGCACTAGTCCGAACACCAACGACGATTGCACGCAGACGTCATTTCCCCATCCCTTCACGTGGCCTGCAGGGAGACTTCCTCACATCGTTTGCCTGACTACACGTACTCGTAACCACAATCTACTTCCTCCTCTCTTTGTCACTTCTCCCATCGTCACTCTCCTCACCTTCCTACTGCTTCTCCATCCAGTTCCTCTTCCTCCCCCTCGTACTCTACCAAACCGTCCTTCCTCCACTCCTACCGCTCGTCCTCCTTCCCTCGTCATCTTCCTCCACCCACCGTCACTTCCTCCCCCACTCCGTCACTTCCTCCACCACGACCTCACTTCCTCCACCACTCCGTCACTTCCTCCCCACTACCGTCACTTCCTCCACACTCTCGTCACTTCCTCCACACACCCGTCACTTTCTCACCACTCCGTCACTTCCTCCACCACACCGTCACTTCCTCCACCACACCGTCACTTTCCTCCACCACTCCGTCACTTCCTCCACCACACCGTCACTTCCTCCACCACTCCGTCACTCCTCCACCACACCGTCACTTCCTCCACCACACCGTCACTTCCTCCACCACAACCGTCACTTCCTCCACCACTCCGTCACTTCCTCACCACACCGTCACTTCCTCCACCACTCCGTCACTTCCTCCACCACACCGTCACTTCCTCCACCACACCGTCACTTCCTCCACCACTCCGTCACTTCCTCCACCACACCGTCACTTCCTCCACCACTCCGTCACTTCCTCCACCACACCGTCACTTCCTCCACCACACCGTCACTTCCTCCACCACACCGTCACTTCCTCCACCACTCCGTCACTTCCTCCACCACACCGTCACTTCCTCCACCACTCCGTCACTTCCTCCACCACACCGTCACTTCCTCCACCACACCGTCAAAACATTCACCTGGGAGTTTTCTCATCCAAGACATACGAGACAGTAATGTCTCATCCCAATGAGACATTATCAGCCACCTCTCTTGTATTTCTCACCTAATTACCCAAAACCCAAGGCAGATTACCTTAATGACCAAAAATCCTACACACCTTTTTAAGTTCTTGAACTCGACTCTGAGGGAGAGATAATTATTGAGATGGAGGAGATTTGTTGAGGCTGGTAAAGGGCTCTTGATCCTGGGGAATGGAGCTACTTTTTCTTCTTTCTCGGAGCAGACTTGATTACCTCCCAATCCCATGGTTTAGCAATTCCTCATGAATCAAATAATAATAATAATAATATATTATTATTATTATAATAATATTAATAATAATAATAATAATAATTGTATAAAATATGAGAATATCTGATAAAATATACTTCCGTATATCTTTATAACCATATATGGAATATAACACACACATACGTGTATATATATATATATATATAAATATATATATATATATATATATATATATATATATATATATATATATTCACATTTTTCTGTGTAGTAGAAAATTCGCATTACAATTGACTGATGCTGTCTCTCTCTCTCTCTCTTTTTTTTTTACACAGGGTTTAACAAGCTATTTACAGGTTAAGGATTCCTACCTTTATTGACAAGCTAAGAGCTGTTACCTACATCAGCTCATTTGAAAGCATTTTTATTGTTATGAGACATACAAGTAGGGAACAAGATGAAGTTGGAGCCATCTGTGGGCCAGCATTTTCATTTGATCAACTGACTTTATCTCGTTGACATCATTATGCTGTACGAATTTGTTCCATACTCGAGTCATCCTGGGTATGTATGATCTCAGATAGAGTGATGTTCTGGAGAAGGGTACAGCCAGAGTGAAGTTGCTGCTTTCTGCCCGTCTTGTGGCATAAAAGCTTGTTTCACGCTGTCCTCGAAGTGGATCCAAGTGTGGTATTTTGACAATATTGGCCTTGTACATAACAGTAAGGCCACCCACATCCCTCCTATGTTGAAGGCTCTGCTGAAATGACAGATCTATCCAGGATGGGTCCAGGCGAGAGATGAGACTTCTTGCTCTGTTCTCTACTCTGTCAAGCAGTCGCAGATGAGAGGGGGGGCAGGCAAACCAAGAAAGTGGAGCATACTCAAGGTGTGAGCGTACTTGTGCCTCGTACAGAATCTTGCAACCCCTTACTGTCAAGCAGATGCGAGATACGGCGAAGTGCTGTAAGCTTCCTGGCTGCCTTGTTTGCAAGATTTACAACGTGGTTCTCTCTCTCTCTCTCTCTCTCTCTCTCTCTCTCTCTCTCTCTCTCTCTCTCTCTCTCTCTCTCTTCCCTCTCATCCACTTCACTTATCGTCACGAGCTTTGCAACATGAAATGCAGCATAATGAGGGAACCTCACAGTACTGCTGGGTCAAGCACTCAATATTCATTTGCATAGCAGTATTTAGGGTGCAGATAGAGAAATCCACGGACTAGCGACAAACTACCAAAGAGGAGTGACAGCATATGTAAGTAATGAAGAATCAAGAGGAGAATTGTGGGAGCACGCAAGGCGACCGACGGTCAATATATATTGAAAAGATCAGAGGCGAGGAGAGGCCAGAATGTCCCCAGTGAAACAAATTTTAGCTCAGACAAACAGATGTCACCCCCCCCGTTACGTCAACAACAACAGAGGCTATATTAACAACAACAGACACGACGTCACTCAGCAACAGTGGCCACTTCATTAACGACAGTGGCTACATTAACAACAACAGAAATTACGTTAAGGACAACAGAAGCTACATCAACAATGGCTAAGTCATCAACAACAGTGGCTAAATCAACAACAGCGGCTACGTCATCAAAAAATAGAAGCTACATCAAGAACAGAGGCTACATCAACAACAACAGTGGCTACGTCATTAAGAGCAGTGGCTACGTCATCAATAACAGAGGCTGCATTAACAACATCAGAGACTACATCAACAAAAGTAATAGCTACGTCATTAACAGCAGTGGCTATATTAACGACAACAGAGACTACATCAACAGTAACAGAGACTGCATCAGCAACAACAGACTACAACATCAACAACAGAGACTACATCAACAACAGAGGCTACATTAACAACAACAGAAGTCATGGAATTAACTACTCGAGATGTCACTTAGAGTGAAGGAATGTAACATGTCAGATGACACAGCAACCGCAGTAACTGTGTTACCGCAGTGTGAGAGAGAGAGAGAGAGAGAGAGAGAGAGAGAGAGAGAGAGAGAGAGAGAGAGAGAGAGAGAGAGAGAGAGAGAGCAAGAAGGTCGAGAATGAAGCATGAAAATTGATGGGTTCTTCCTCATTCCTGACAGTCTTCTTAACAATTGGTGTCACACTGGCTATCTAAGGTCAGTCTTTAACCAGAGTGGCAGCCATCAGGCAGGCATTGCTGGCTACTAGTGCCACTCTGTTCACTGCTGCCACGGCCGCCAAGTATTGTGCCCAGTACAGACAGGAAGCGCGTCTGTCTGGTGCTCGGCAGACGGAGGATCAAGCCCCCACCACGTCTTGCACTGAGAGACCCACATGGGTTTAGCGCTGAACGTGAATTATTATCAATTACTCTACTGTGCCAGCAAAGGATGCAATGGTGTCGTGTGCACTTCTGAATGGAGAGAGAGACAGAGTAAGAAAGAGAGAGAGAAGAGGAGAGAGAGAGAGAGAGAGGAGAGGGAAAAAGAGAGAGAGAGAGAGAGAGAGAGAGAGAGAGAGAGAGAGAGAGAGAGAGAGAGAGAGAGAGAGAGAGAGAGAGAGGATAGCATCAGGGGAAATAAATCCATTCTTAATCCGTTGGGAGCGGGATTAATAGACTGAAATACGGGGTCAGAAATTAGGAAATTGTAGATAATTGCCTATTACTGCTTCTCTCTCTCTCTCTTCTCTCTCTCTCTCTCTCTCTCTCTCTCTCTCTCTCTCTCTCTCTCTCTCTCTTCTCTCTCTCTCTCTCTATCTATCTCTCTTTATCTCTATCTCTTTCTCTCAAACCAAATAGTCTGAGGAGTTTCTATCTCAGGGGATTCCAAACACCCACGTACAATGTCAGGGGTTCCGAAACACCCACGTACAATCTCAGGGGTTCCGAAACACCTAGGTACAATCTCAGGGGTTCCAAAACACCCACGCACACTCTCAGGGGTTCCAAAACACCCACGTACAATTTCAGGGGTTCCAAAACACCCACGTATTATTGAACTCTTTATAACTTGTTGCTCGTCTATAGGGCCCACTGGCCTGCCACTTGCTAAATAAGTTAATTTGATTTTTGTACGCCTATTTTGTGCGGGATTTGTTGACGGGATTTTAGTGTTTGCGTGTCCTGGAATTGTTTGTTTGTCATTAATTGTTTGATTGTAATTTAGTACGGAGTCAGTTGTATGATTTATGTCAGGGGAAATAATACAACGATATACACAGGTTGTATTGTGACGTTTACATACACGTGTGCATGCATATGTATATGTATAGATACATACATAATGAATGCATGCCTGCATGCATAATGAATACTTACATACATACACATACATATATTCAAATATACTTACACGCATTCATGCTTACAAATATACATATATGCATATAAATATACATACATCTCTTTTATATTTAAATATATATATATATATATATATATATATATATATATATTTTATATATATTTTATATATATTTATATATATATTATTTATATATATATATATATATATATATATAGAGAGAAGAGAGAGAGAGAGAGAGAGGAGAGAGAGCTCACAAAACACCAGCTAAAAAGGTCGATTTTTCGGCAGAAGTTTCCCCTAAGGCACTGAGACTGGCTTTCCTGGTGGTTGCCAGCGTTTAATGGATGAACTAATGCAACAACTTCATAGTTCTATCCCCTGGGTAAATCTTGCAATATATATATATATTTTATATATATATATATATATTATATATATATATATATTAATATATATATATATATATATATTATATTTTATAATATATATGTATTATTGCTCTCGCTTACCACGAGGCAGGTCAGTACAACATGGGTTCGAATTACTTGGCAAGCGCAGTGTTGTTGTTGATATATATATATATATATACTATATATATATATTATATATATATATATATATATTATATATATATATATATATAGTATATATTATTATATATATATATATATATTATATATATATATATATAATATATATAACAAGACGGCCGACTTGTTAAAAAAAAAAAAATAATAATATATATATATATATTTATATATATATATCATTATATATATATATATATATTCCATGATATATATATATATATATATTATATATATTATATACATTTGCTTGTGTGTGACTCCTAATTGGGTTGCAGGTGTCGGACTCAGCTCTGCCCGCCTCTTTTACTGATCGCTACTGGTCCTCTCTCTCTGGTTCCTGAGCTTTGTCAACTCTTCTTAAAACATGTATGGTTCTGCCTCCACTACTTCACTTGCTAGGCTATTCCACTTGCTGACAACTCTATGACTGAAGAAAAAAACTTCCTAACGCCCGTGACTCGTCTGAGTCTTCACTTCCAGTTGTGACCCCTTGTCCCTTTTCCCCTCTCTGGAACATCCTATCTCTGTCCACCTTGTCTATTCCCGCAGTTTTATTGTATGTCGTTATCATGTCTCCCCTGACCCTTCTGTCCTCCAGTGTCGTCATTTTCGATTTCCCTTAACCTTTCTCGTACGACATTCCCTTGAGCTCTGGGACTAGCCTTGTTGCAAACCTTTGTACTTTCTCAACTTCTTGACGTGCTTGCCCAGGTGGGTTCCAAACTGGTGCTGCATACTCCAGTATGGCCCTAACATACACAGTGTACAGTGTCTTGAACGATTCCTTATTAAGGTATAGGAACGCTATTCTCAGGTTTGCCAGGCGCCCGTATGCGCAGCAGTTTATTTGGTTGATGTGTGCCTCCGGTGATGTGCTCGGTGTTATGGTTACCCCCAAAGGGCTTTCTCCCCGAGTGAGGTCTGTAGTCTTTGTCCACCTAGCCTATACTCTGTCTGTGGTCTTCTTTGCCCCTCCCCAATCTTCATGACTTTGCATTTGGATGGATTGGATTCGAGAAGCCAGTTACTGGACCACATGTCCAGCCTGTCCAGGTCTCTTTGCAGTCCTGCCTCGTCCTCGTCCGATTTAATTCTTCTCATCAACTTCACGTCATCTGCGAACAGGGACACTTCAGAGTCTTTTCCTTCCATCATGTCGTTCACATATATCAAAAATAGCACTGGTCCTAGAACTGACCCCAGTGGGACCCCGCTCGTAACAGGCGCCCACTGTGATACCTCTTCACGTACCTGCCTCCCTGTCAGGTATTCCCTTATCCATTGCAGTGCCCTCCCTTTTACATGCGCCTGATCCTCCAGCTTCTGCACTAATCTCTTGTGGGGAACTGTGTCAAAGGCCTTCCTGCAGTCTAGGAAAACGCAATCTACCCACCCTTCTCTCTCGTGTCTTACTTCTGTTACCTTGTCATGCCTTCCATGAACCCATGCTGGTTTTCATTTATAATCTTGTTCCTTTCCAGGTGTTCGACCACTCTCCTCCTGATAATCTTCTCCATGATTTTGCACACAATACATGTCAGAGACACAGGTCTGTAGTTTAGTGCCTCGTTTCTGTTTCCTTTCTTAAATATGGGGACTACATTAGCTGTCTTCCATTTCTCAGGTAGTTGCCCAGTTTCAAGGGATGTGTTGAAGATTGTGGTTAGAGGCACACACAGTATCTCTGCTCCTTCTCTAAGGACCCATGGAGAGATGTTGTCCGGTCCCATCGCCTTTGAGGTGTCAAGGTCATTTAAGAGCTTCTTCACCTCCTCCTCAGTTGTTCGTATGTCATCCAACACTTGTTGGTATATTCCCTCTTGATGTTCCCTTCTGTGCTGTCTTCCCACAGCCCTTCCTGTCTCTACTGTAAAATCTTCCTTAAATCTCCTGTTCAGCTCCTCACATACCTCCTGAGCATTTCTTGTGAGTTCTCCACCTTCTGTCCTTAATCTGATCACCTGGTCTTTGACTGTTGTCTTCCTCCTGATGTGGCTATACAACAGTTTCGGGTCAGTCTTGATTCTCGATGCTATGTCATTTTCATACTGTCGCTGGGTCTCCCTCCTTACCTGTGCATACTCATTCCTGGCTCTGCGACTGGTCTCCCTATTTTCGTGTGTTCTCTGCCTTCTGTACTTTTTCCATTCTCTATTGCACTTTGTTTTTGCCTCCTTACACCGTCGGGTAAACCAGGGGCTCGTTCTGGTCTTCCCATTGTTACTGTTGCCCTTGGGAATAAACCTTTCCACTGCCTCCTTGCATTTTGTTGTTACATATTCCATCATTTCATTTACTGGCTTTCCTGCCAGTTCTCTGTCCCACTGGACCTCCCGCAGGAAGTTCTTCAACCCTATGTAGTCCCCTCTTTTATAGTCAGGCTTTTCCCATTCAACTCCTGTTATTCTCTTCACTTGCAGCTCTACTATGTATTCAAAGCACAGAACCACGTGGTCGCTAGCTCCTAGGGGACTCTCATACTTGATGTCCTCAATGTCTGAGCTGCCCAGGGTGAACACAAGGTCTAATCTTGCTGGTTCATCCTCCCCTCTCACTCTGGTAGTGTCCTTAACATGTTGGTGCATGAGGTTTTCCAGCACCACGTCCAACATCCTGGCTCTCCATGTTTCGGGACCCCCATGTGGCTCCAGGTTTTCCCAGTCAATCTCCCTGTGGTTGAAATCCCCCATAACCAGCAACTTTGCTCTGCTGGAATGAGCTCTTCTTGCCACCTGAGCAAATGTGTCCACCATTGCTCTGTTGCTCTCTTCATATTCCTCTCTTGGCCTCCTGCAGTTCTGTTGTGGATTATACATCACTGCAATGACCACTTTGTGTTCCCCAGACTGAAGTGTACCTGCTATGTAGTCTCTTTCTCCCGTCTCATCTATGCCTTCCATTTTCTCGAATTTCCATCTGTTTTTTACGAGCAGAGCAGAGTTTTGTTTCTGTAACTGCTATGATGTCTGGGGACTTCTCATTGATTCTTACTTGCCATTCCTCATGTTTATTCGTTAATCCATCTGCATTTGTGTACCAAACCTTCAACTTCTGTTCTAATACTGTAACTGTGGTGCAGGGGGTGGAAACAGAGGGATCGGTGTGTGATGGTTGGTTTGGATTGTTCAGTTACCTTGGGGGTGTCGTGGCTGGAGTCCTTCTGCAGGTGTTTCTGGGGGGTGTGCTTGTCCTTCCATTTGATCCTGGGTTATTCTGCTCTCCTTTTTCATTTCCTCCCATTTCTCCTTTCGTTTTTGAACTGTCTTTCATCGCCTTCCTTTCGTCCTGTGTTCTGTCTCGATCGAGGTACACACTCCGGAACTCCTGCTTGCCTCTCAGCCGTGCTTTCTCCTGCAGGATCATGGTCGGTTGATTCTGCCTTGAAAATTACTTCGAGAGGCTGATTCCTTTTCTTTGTGAACCACCCAATTCTCCGAAAATTTGCCACCTGGGTCATGTCCCCCTCGCCTATCACCTTTATGATATCTTCAATCGCTTTTTTCTCCTCCTGCTTTCTTTCATCATAAGTTTCCCCTTTAGCTTCGTCTAGCCCATAGACAAACACGGATCTCCCCTTTCCACCTCCACTGTGACTCCCATTGCATCCTCTGATGTGTTTTAGTTCCTTCCCGTGGAGTGTTCCTTCCTTCAGTCCCTTCCCTAGTTATGGCCCCTATGCTTCTTGGTTTGTCCTTCCTGCTCACCTGTTCCTGGCCCCCACAGGTATCTGGTAAGGTCCTTGCACATGTCCTACTTCATTCAATATGTGTGTGTGTGTGTGTGTGTGTGCATGTACTCGCCTATTTGTGGTTGCAGGGGTCGATTCAACAGCTCATGGCGCCGCCACTTCACTGATCGTTACTAAGTCCACACTCTCCCTGCGTCATGAGTTTTATCGTATCTCTTCTTAAAGCTATATCACTCTCCAGATTTTTCCACTTCCTGATAACTCTTTGACTAAAGAAATACTTTCTAAAATCACTGTGACTCATCTAAGTGTTCAACATCCAGCTATGACCCTTTGTTGCTGTGTCTCATAACTGAATCATTCTGTCCCTATCCACCGTGTCAATTTCTCTCAGTATTTTATACGTCGATATCATGTTCCCCCTATCCCTCCTGCCCTCCAGTGTCACCAGGTTGAGTTCCCTTAACCTCTCCGCGTAGGACATGCCCATTAACTCCGGACTAGTTTTGTTGCAAACCTTTGCACTGTCTCTAATTTCTTGACGTGCTTGTCGAAGTGTGGGTTACACATTGGTGCTGCATACTCTAATATGGGCCTGACATACACTGTGTACGGAGTCCTGAACGATTCCATACTAAGGTGTCGGAATGGTATTCTTAGGTTTGCCAGTCGCCCATATGCTGCAGCATTTATTTGGTAGATGTGCGCTGCAGGAGATGTGCTCGGTATTATACTTCCCCCAAGATATGTTTCCTTGAGTGAGGTTTGCAGTCTTTGGCTACCTAGACTATACTCTGTCTGCGGACTTCTTTGCCCTTCCCCAATCTTCATGACTTTGCATTTGGCGGGGTTAAATTCAAGTAGCCAGTTGCTGAACCAAGCTTGTAGCCTGTCCAGGTCTCTTTGTAGTCCTGCCTGATCCTCATCCAATTTAATTCTCCTCATTAACTTCACATCATCTGCAAACAGGGACACTTCTGAGTTTATCTCTCCGTCATGTCATTCACATATACTAAACACAGCACAGGTTCTAGGACTGACCCCTTAGAACCCCGCTCGTCACAGGCGCCCACTCTGACACCTCGTCACGTATCATGACTCGTTGTTGCCTCCCTGTCAGATATTCTCTGATCCATTGCAGTGCCTTTCCTGTTATGCGTGCTCGATCTTCTAGCTTTTGCATTAGCCTCACGTGAAGAACTGCGTAGAAGGTATTCTTGCAGTCCAAGAAAATGCATTCTATCCACCCCTCTATCTCATGTCTTACTTCTGTTACCTTGTCATGAAACTTCAATAGATTTGTGACACAGGATTTTCCTTCCTCGAAACCGAGCTGGTTGTCATTTATAAGCTTGTTTCTTTCTAGGTGCTCCACCACTCTCCTCCTGATAATCTTCTCCATGACTATGCATACTATACACGTCATTGACACTGGTCTGTAGTTTAATGTCTCGTGTCTATATCCTTTCTTAAAAATTGGGACTACATTTGCCATCTTCCATTCCTCAGGTAGTTGCCCAGTTTCAGTGGATGTATTGAACATTTTTGTTAGTGGCACACAGCATCTCTGCTCCCTCTCTAAGGACCCATGGAGAGATGTTGTCTGGTCCCACTGCCTTTGAGGTATCAAGTTTACATAGCAGCTTCTTCACCTCCTCCTCGGTTATGTGTATTTCATCCATCACATGCTGGTGTATCCCTTGCTGGTGCACCTCCCTATTCTGACTTCCTGGAGTCCTTCCTGTCTCCAGTGTAAATACTTCTTTAAATCCCATGTTGAGGTCCTCATATACTTCTTGGTTGTTTCTTGTGAACTCCTCCTCCCCTTCCTTCCTCAGCCTGATTACCTGGTCCTTGACTGCTGTTTTTCCTCCTGATGTGGCTATACAACAGCTTCGCGTCAGACTTGACTTTCGATGCTATGTCATTTTTGTATTGTCGCTGAGCTTCCTTTCGTATATGAGCATATTCGTTGCTGGATCTTCGGCTAATCTCTGTATTTTCCTGGGTCCTTTGTCTTCTGTATGACATTTTGGTATTATTTTTAACAGTTTGTTTCGAAGTTCGTAGTGGTTCTTACATAGCATGTTGAGATATATTGGTGATATCCATTCTCTAGCGCACTTAGTTTTTGCCTCCTTACACTTTTCGGTGAACCAAGGACTCATTATGGGCTTCCCATTATTTCTGTTGCCCTTGGGAACAAACCTTACATCTACCTCCTTGCAGTTTGTTGTCACGTAGTCCATCATTTCTTTTACTGGTTTTTCTACCCTTTTTTTCCCCCATTGAACGTCTTGCAGGAAGTTCCTCGTGAATGTGTATTTATCCCTGTTGTAGTTTGGCTTCTCCTGTCCTGTTCCTGCTATCCTCTCCACTTGTAGCTCAACTGTGTATTCAAAGCTCAGAACCACGTGATCACTAACTCCAGGTTCTCCAGTTCCCCATCCATCATCTTGGCTCTCCCCGTTTTGGGACCCCCATGGGGTTCCAGGTTTTCCCAATCTCCTTGTGATTGAAATCACCTGTAACTAGTAACTTTGATCTACCCATGTGAGCTCTTCTGGCCACCTCAGCTCTCTTCGCATTCTTCTCTTGGCCTCCTGAAGTTCTGCGGCGAGTTGTACATCACTGCAATTACCACCCCGACTGGATTGTTCCTATGTAGTTAGTCCCTTTCGTGTGTGTGTGTGTGTGGGGGGATGGGGAAACCAGCCAAGCAAACATAATTCAATTTAGCACAGTAATTATAGACGATCTAGTCAGCAACATATTAAATTATACAGACTTCAGCTTGCCCATTGGTACCTAATTTGCATACTCAGATATAATCTATAGAGGCTCGCCAGGCAGCTTCAAACACCTCCACCCTTCATGGGGGTGCCTTCATGCTGCTGGAGGGCTCTTGATCCAAGGAATTGGAGCTACCTTCTCCCCTTGAATCAAGTCTGATTATCTCCCATTTCTCAGGCGTTGTATGACCCTGCGAGTTTAGCGTTTCCCCATAGTAATAATAATAATAATAATAATAATAATAAAATAATAAATAATAAAATAATAATAATAATAAAATAATAATAATAATAATAATAATAATAATAATAATAATAATAATAATAATAATAATAATAATAATAATAATAATAATAATAATAATAATAATAATTCACCCATATATTATGAAGATTATACTGAAAATTCTGATAGTAGAAATTAGAATATGGTGAGGGAGGGATTGATGAGTTGGTCTGGCTATTAAGAGAGGATAGAGCAGACCAGGATGACCAAGAGGGTGTATGATTCTGGAGTAGAGGGATGAAGGGTTGGTGGGTAGGGTTTAAGGGGGTTTTAAGCATTAGGGGTTTGGTCATCCAACAGGCCTGTGTGAGAGACTTAGATCAGAGGGGAAGCAAGTGGTTTTCAGCTTGCTGTTGGAGTGCTAGTAAGGTAACATTTATGAAGGGGTTCAGGGGGACGACTCGAGTCCTGGAGGTGGAAGTACAGTGTCCGTCTGAACTCTGATGTCCGCATTCTTCTGACAAGAGAGTAACTGAGTGAATGATAATGAATGTGTTTCGTTATTTTTGTGGGATCACCGTACATTAATGGGAGATCTCCTCCTCCACCTCCACCACCTCCTCCTTCACTTCCACCACCTCCTCCTCTTCCTCCACCACCTCCTCCTCCACCTCCACCACCTCCTCCTCCTCCTCCTCCACCTCCCACCACTTCCCCCCTCCACCCCTCCTCCTCCACCTCCACCACCTCCTCCTCTTCCTCCACCCCCCCTCCTCCTCCACTTCCCCCACCTCCTCCTCTTCCTCCACCACCTCCTCCTCCACCACCACCACCTTCTCATCCTTCTCCACCAGCACTACCAACTCCTCCTCTTCCTCCACCACCCACCACTACTACTACCACCACCACCACCTCCACCTCCACCACCTCCACAAACCACCACCACTAACCACCACCACCTCCACCACTATCACCACCACCTCCTCCACCACTACTACCACCACCTCCACTACCTCCACCACCACCACTTCCTCCACCACCACCACTACCACAACCACCACCACCACTACCACCACCACTACCACAACCACCACCACCACTACCACAACCACCACTACCACCACCACCACCACAAACCACCACCACTACCACCACCACCACCTCCACCACCACAACCACCACCACTACCACCACCACCACCACAACCACCACCACTACCACCACCACCACCACCACCTCCACCATCACAACCACAACCACCACCCCCACCACCACCACACACTATACCACCACCACTACCACCACCCACCTCCACCACCACAACCACCACCACCACAACCACCACCACCATAACCACCACCACCACTACCACCACTACCACCACCACCACCAACCCCCACCACACAACCCCACCACCAGCACCACCACAACCACCATCACCACCACCACTACCACCACCCCCCACCACAACCACCACCGCCACCTCCACCACCACAACCACCACCACCACTACCACCTCCACCACCACAACCACCACCACCACAACCACCACCACCACAACCACCACCACCAGCACCACCTCCACCACCACAACCCCCACCACCACTACCACCGCCACCACTACCACCACAACCACCACCACCACCTCCACCACCACAACCACACACTACCACCTCCACCACCACAACCACCACCACCACAACCACCACCACCACAACCACCACCACCACTACCACCACAACCACCACCACTCCACACCCAACCACCACACCACCCCCCACCTCCCAAAAAACCAACCCCCCCCCCCCAACCAACCAAAAAAAAACCCCCCCCAAACCCCCCCCAAAACCCCCCCCAAAACCACCCCCCCACCCCCCCCCACCCCCACCCCCCAAAACCCCCCAAAAAAAAATAAACCCCCCACCCCCCCAAAACTAGCGTAGGTCAGGTTCCTGGCGGGGGGTTACCCTGGAGGTTACCTTGGAGGTTATTCCGGGGATTCGGCAAATCAGGATTCAACGCCCCAGCCGGGCCTGTTCCATGGACCAGGCCCCTCCCACGAATGGATCAGGGCCGGATCAACTTAGGTGTTTACTGCTGGCCGCAACGCAGTCCAACGTACGATGAGCCACAGCCAGGCTGAGCCGGCACTGACTTTAGGTTATCTGTCCAGCTCTCTCTTGAAGGACTGCACCAGCCAGTGGGAGTGTTTATTAGTAATTCCCCTAATGCTTGATGGAGAGGCTGTTGAACAGTATTGGGCCCGGACACCTTACGGTGTTTTCCCTTAGGTGTACCAATAGCCCGCCCCTACTTTTTTTTGGGGGGATTTTTACATCGACCTGCCCAGTCTTTTACTTTAGTAGGGAAGTGATTTTTAGTGTGCAATTTGGGACACATTCCCTGCCAAGATTTCCATTGTTGATTTCGATATATCTCTCCTCCTGCGTTCTACAACGAGTACCAGTCAAGGTGTTCAAGAGTTCCCCAGTTGTTAAGGTGCTTGACCAGAAAACTTATACGTGCTGTAACGTAAAGGATTTTGTATACTCTCTTGATCTTCACGATTTCTCCTGCTTTGCATGCAGCCCGTCTGTCGACCTGTTGCTGTGTTCTTTCTCTTTTTGTTCTTCTTAATAAGTGTGTCCAAGAGACACAATGCTCATGTTCAACTGCTTCCCATTATCCAAAAGGGAATTACCAAAAAAACCCCTGGCTCGGTCAAGACGGAATGGACGGATACCCTAAAGTACAATACATCTGACCATCCTGGTTGATCACTTCCTGATCACTGACGAGGCCTGGTTCATGGACCGGGCACCGCTCGGGCAGTTTTCCCGTGCGTTGATCCCCTTCCCCTCGAAACTTCCCATTAGGTAGATACACTTGAAATCTGATTACTCTGAGAAGCAGTTGGTTTGTTGCCGTGGTTTTCAGAGTTAAAATATTTTATCTCTCAGCCCCCTAGGATTGCCTGCTCCGGCCGTTCTAGGAGGTGCATGGGCATGTAGGAGTGTTGCATGGAATTGCATGGAAAATGTTAGGATGTTGCTGGAACTATGTAGGATGTTGTGATAATGGACAGTAGTAGGATGTTGTTTATTTCATGCGAATGGTATTAGGATGGTTGATCGGGCCCCCCATCAAGGCATGTTGCTAATCTAGAATGGTGTGATAGGGCATATAGGATGGTTTTGCTAGGGCATTCGGATGGTCGCTGCTAGGGCGTTACTAGGATGGGTGATAGGGCTATCTAGGATGGTGCTAGGGGCTAGGGCATCTTAAGATGGTGCTAAGGCATCTAGGATGGTGCTTTTGGTGCTAGGTGCTTGGGTTTCTAGGATGGTGACTAGGGTATCTAGGGATGGGTGCTAGGGTATCTTAGGATGGCTGCTAGGGCGTTTTTATTTATAATGGGCGCTCATCACAAATATCCTACTGCAAAATACTGATCATTGCTGTGCATCTTTTTACTCTTGTAAATTTTGGGGGTAGTTGTTGGGGGGAGAGAGATGGAGAGAGAGAGAGAGAGGGAGTGGGTGAGGAGGGTGCGATTGAGGATATTGATGAAGTAGAAATGTGTACAAGGACGGAGATGGAGAGGCAGAGGGAGAGGCAGAAGTCGTGAGGCAGAGAGGGATGAGCGAGACGAGGAGAGACGAGAGAGAGAGCGAGAGGGAGGAGGAAGGAATATAGAAAGGAGTATGAGGAGATGACAAAGAGGAGAGAGGAGAGAAAGAGAGAGTGAGAGAGTATTCATCTTTTACATCGTGGCCTGGTGAGGGAGTTTATAACTAAAAATGAGATTTATAACTACAGGTTTGCTTGTGAGGTTTGAAGAGTTGAAAGGTGAGGGAGGGAGACAACAATACTTCTCTCTTCTTTGTCCTTCTCCTCTTCGTTCCTCTTACCTTCATGATGCTTCTGCACTGTTCCTCTTCCCTCTCCTACGTACTCTACGTCCTTCTTTCCTTATTCTCCTACTGCTGCGGACTCCTCCTTATCCCTCTCTTCTTCTAGCCACTTCGTCCTTCCTCTCTCCTCCTCCTTTACTACTCCACGCCTACTTCACTTCCTCCCTCCTCTCCGTCCATCTTCCTCCTCCACTCCGTTCTCTTCCTCCATCCACTTCTGTCTCTTCTCCTCCACAACTCCGTCACTTTCTATTTACTCCGTCACTTCCTCCCACCACACGTACTCTCCTCCACCACACCGTCACTTCCTACACCACTCCGTCCGTCATCCTTCCACACCCGTCACTTCCTCACCACTCCGTCACTTCACCTCACCACACCGTCACTTCTCCACCACTTCCGTCACTTCCTCCACCACTCCGTCACTTCCTCCACCACACCGTCACTTCCTCCACCACTCCGTCACTTCCTCACCCACAACCGTCATTCCTCACACACTCCGTCACTTCTCCTCCACCACACCGTCACTTCCTCCACCACACCGGCACTTCCCTCCTCCACTCCCGTCACTCCCACCACACCGTCTCTTCCTACACCTCTCCGTCACTTCCGCTCCCTCCACCCGTCCACTTCCTCCACCAACCGTCACTCCTCACACTCAAAACCCGTCACTTCCTCCACCACTCGTCCCTTCCTCCATCCACACGTCACTTCCTCCCCCACTCCGTCACTTCCTCCACCCACACCGTCACTTCCTCCACCATCACCGTTCACTCCTCCCGAACACCTCCGTTGACTTCCTCCTTCCACACCGTCACTTCCTCCACCATATCAGTCACTTCCTCCACCTAATCCGTAACTCCCTACCACCACACCAGTCACTTCCTCCACCTCACTCCGATTCTTTCATCACACCCCACTCCGTCACTTTCCTCAACCACACCGTCCACTTCCTCCTCCAACTCCGTCACTACCTCCACCACACCGTCACTTCCTCACACACGTACTCTTCTCCACCTTCCGTCACTTTCCTCCACCACACCCGTCACTCCTCCACCCACTCGTCACTTTCCTCCACCACCACCGTAACTTCCTCCACACAACGTACTTCCTCCACACTCCACCGTCAATTCCTCCCACCACTCAGTCCACTTCCTTCCACACAACCGTCACTTCCTCCTCCACTCCGTCTCTTCTCAACACCACCGTTATTTCCTCCATCCACAACGTCAATACATTTCACCTGGGAGTTTTCTCATCCATTGACTTACGAGACAGAGTTAATGTCACATCACAATGAGTCATTTTCAGCACCTCTCTTGTATTTCTCACATAATTACCCAATTCACACAGGCTGTTTACCTTAATGTCCATAAAGCCTATAACATTTTTAAGTTCTTGACTCGATCTACTGAGGGAGAGATAATTTTTGTGATGGTGGAGATTTGTTGTGGCTAGGGTTAAGGGTCTACTGGTTCCTGGCGGAATGGAGGCATGCTATACTTGTTTTAGCTTTTCTCGTGCAGCAGACTTGGATTTTCCTCCCAATCCATGGTTTAGCAATTCCTCATGTATCATATAAGTTTTTTAAGATTTTGGTGGTTGTGGTGTAGTATATTTGTTTTGTTTTTTTTGGTGTGTTGTTCTTGGTTTAATATTTGTGGGATGCGGTTCATATTGGTCGCGGCCGGTGATCGTTATAAACATTATTTTGGTTTATTTTCACATCTACTTCGGGGTGTGTTGATAGGGGTTTGTTTCGTGTGTGGTGTGTGTGGGTGTGGTGTGTGAGTGAGTGTGTTGTGTGTTGTGTGTTTGTGTGGAGAGTGTTGTGTGTGTGTGTGGTTGCTCTGGGTCGGGGTGTTGTTTTTTCGCTGCGACATATGGACGATGCGTTGTCGACTCTGCTTCCAATATATAACAGACGAGAAGGGGGTACCCCCCTACTCACCAACCAAATTACCCCCTTTTTTACACAGGGTTTAACAAGCATATTTAAAGGTTAAGGATATCCTAAAAAATACAAACCTTTTCTTGACAGCTAAGAGTGTTTCCATACATCAGCTCATTTGTAAGCATTTTTTTTTTTTATTGTTATGTGACTTACAAGTAGGGAACAAGATGAAGTTGGAGCATCTGGGGGCCAGCATTTTCATTGATTCAACTGTCTGTATCTCGTTGACAATCATTATGCTGTACGAATTTGTTCCATACTCGGAGTCATCCTGGGCGTTTTGTATGAATCTCAGATAGTGTGATGTTCTGGAAGAGAAGGGTACATGCCAGTGTGAAGTTGCTGCTTTCTTGCCTCGTTCTCACTGTGGATAATAGCTTGTTTCTCGCTGTCCTCGAAGTGATTCCAAATTTGTGGGTTATTTTGACAATATTGGCCTTTGTACATAACTGTAAGGCACACACATCACTCCTATGTTGAACGGCTCTGCTGAAATGACAGATCTATCAGGGATGGGTCCAGGCGAGAGTATGAGACTTCTTGCCTCTGTTCCTCTTTCCTCTGTCAAGCAGTCGCAGTTCTGAAATGAGAGGGGGGGCAGGCAAACCAAGTAAGTGGAGAATTTCAAAGGTCGTGAGCGCTATCTTGTGCCTCAGTACAGAATCTTGCAATCCGACCTTACTGCTCACAGCAGATGCGAGATAGTGATACGGACGAAAAGTGCTGCTAAGCTTCCTGGCTGCCTTGTTTGCAAGAGTTACAACGTACGGTTTCGTTTCGTTTTCTCTCTCTCTCTCTCTCTCCTCCTCTCTTCTCTCTCTCTCTCTCTCTCTCTTCTTCTTTTCCCTCTGCATCCACTTCACTTCGTCACGAGCTTCTGCATACATGAAAATGCAGCATCAATGAGGGAAAACCTCACAGTACTGCTGGGTCAAGAACTCAATATTCATTTGCATAGCAAGTATTTATTTAGGGTGAGATAGAGATAACACGGATAGCGACCAAACTACCAAAGAGGAGTAGTGACAGCCATATGTAAGTAATGAGAATCAAGGTGAGAATTGATGGGAGTAGAGCACGAAGGCGACCCCGACGGTCCCCCCCAAAAAACAAATATATATTTTGAAAAAGGATCAGAGGGCGAGGAGAAGGAGAGGCAGAATGATGTTCCCAGTGTGAAAACAAATTTTTGCTATAGACAAACAGTTGTCACCCCCCCCCCCGTTACGCAACAACAACAGAGGCTATATTAAAACCAACAACAGTCAGACGTCACTCAGCAACAGTGGCCTATTCATTAACGGGACAGTCACAGTGGTACATTATTCAACGAAATTACTTTAAGGGACAACAGAAGCTACATCACAATGGCTAATCTATCAACAACAGTGGTAAATCTACAACAGCGGCTTACGTCATCAAAAAATAGAAGAAAGCTACTCAAAGAACAGAGGCTACATCAACAACAACAGTGGATACGTCATTCAAGAGCGATGGCTAGTCATTCCATAATAACAGAAGGATGCATTAACAAAACATTTCCAAGTGGACTACATCAACAAAAGTAATAGCAACGTCATTAACAGAGGGGCTCTATTAACGACAACAGACGGACTACATCAACAGTAACAGATGACTGCTCATGAAAACCAACAGACTACAACATCAAACATAAACAGAGAACTACATCTAACAACTGAGGCTCTTTAACAACAACAGGAAGTCATGGTATTAACTACTAGAGATGTCACTTAGCCGTGAAGGATGTCAACATGGTAACGATGACACAGCAACCGCCAATAAACTGTGTTACCGCAGTGTGTGTGGGAGGAGAGGTTGACGAGACGAGAGGAGAGAAAGCAGAGGAGGAGTGGAGAGTAGAGATTGCGGGGAGAACGACGGGACAGAGAACGAAGGATGTTTTGTGATCGAGGAGAGGAGCGAGACGACCTGAGGGAAGGGAGGAAGAGAGGAGGCTGAGGGAGAGAGTGGATGAGGAGAGCCAGACGCGAGGACGTGATGAGATGGAGGAGAGAGGACGAAAGAGGAGAGAGTGGGGGCGTCGGAGGAAGGGAGAAGAGAGAGAGAAGAGATTGGATGGTGAGAGGAGAGCTGAGAAGAGGAGTGGGAGAGAGAGGGTAGGAGATTGTTGCTAGGGAGTGGAAAGAGGGGGCAGGAGTGAGGAGGGAGGAGGAGGAGAGGGAGTGAGAGAGAACAGACCTAGGGACGATAGTAGGGAGGTTGAGCAGATGGATCGAGAGTTGATGTGAAGAGGAGAGAGCAGAAGGTCGAGAATGATGAAGCTCATGAAATTGCATGGGTAGGTTGTTCTTCCTCATTCCTGACAGTCTTCTTATAACAATTGGTGTGAACATGGCTATCTAAGGTCAAGTCTTTCCTTTAACCAGAGATGGCAGCCATCAGGCTGGCATTGCTGGGCTACTTAGTGCCACTCTGTTCATGCTTGCCAGGCAGCCAGTATTGTGCCCCAGTATGAAGGAACAAGACGCGTCTTGTCTGAGTTGCTCGGAAGACGGAGGATTCAGGCCCCCCACCAAGTTTGCACTGAGAGAGAATACCACATGGGTTTAGCGTGAACGTGAATATAATCATTACAGTCTACTGTGCCGAATAGGATGCAATGGTGTAGTGTGCACTTCTGAATGGAGAGGAGCGAGACATCTCAGAGTAAGAAAGAGAAAGGAGAGAGAAGAAGTGACGAGAGATGAAGATTGAGAGAGGATGGAGTCCTTAGGGAGAGAAGAAGAGGAGGGTGAGTGTGAAGAGGACAGAGAGAGTACGAGGAAGTGAGAGAGGAGACGGAGAGAGAGAGAGAGAGAGAGAGAGAGAGAGGATACAGAGAGAGTGGAGAGAGAGAGAGGGATGCATCAGGGAAATAATCCATTCTTAATCGTTAGGGAGGGGATTAATAGACTGAATACGGGGGGGCAGAAATTAGGAAAATTGTAGATTAATTGCCTATTGCTGCTTCTCTCTCTCTTCTCTCTCTCTCTCTCTCTCTTCTCTCTCTCAAAATCATCCTCTCTTCTCCTCTCTCTCCTCTTCTCTCTCTCTCTATTATCTCTTCTTTATCTCTATCTCTTTCTCTCAAACCAAATAGTTGTGGAGTTTCTAATCAGGGATTCCAAACACCACGTAACAATGTCAGGGGTTCCGAAACTACCCACGTACAATCTCAGGGGTCCGAAAAACCACCTAGGTACAATCTCAGGGTTCCACAAACACCACGCACACTCTCAGGGGTTCCAAAAACCCAAGTACATTTCAGGGGTTCCAAAACACCCACGTATTTTTGTACTTTTATAACTTGTTGTCGTCTATAGGGCCCACTGGCCTGCCACTTGCTAAATAATTTAAAATTGAATTTTGTATAGCTATTTTGTGCGGGATTTGTTGACGGGTTTTAGTGTTTGCGTGATCCTGGATTGTTTGTTTGTCATTAATTGTTTGTTTGTAATTTAGTACGGAGTCTGTTGTATGATTTATGCCAGGGGAAATAATACAACGTTATACACAGGTTTGTATTGGACGTTTTACATACACGTGAGCTTGCATATGTTATGTATAGATACATACATAATGAAAGATGCCTGCATGCATATGAATACTTACATACCTATACTAATATATTCAAAATATACTTACACGATTCATGATTACAATTATAACATATATGCATAATAAATATTACATACATCTCTCATATATCTATATATATATATCTATATATACTATATATCATCATATATATATATAATATATATATTTATAATATATATAATTTATATATTATATATATATATATATATATATACGATATCTATATATATATATATATATAGGAGAGAGAGAGAGAGAGGAGAGAGAGGAGAGAGAGCTCCACACACACAAGCTATAAGGTCGATTATCGGCAGAAGGTTTCCCCTAGGCACTGAGACGGGCTTTCTGGTAGGTTGCAGCGTTTAATGGATAACTATGCAACAACTTCATAGTTCTATCTCTGGTTAAATCTTGTGCAATAATATATATTTATATGATATATAGTGTATTATATATATTATATATATATTATATATATATATATATATTTTATATTATAATACATATATATGTTTTATTGCTCTCGCTTACCACGAGGCAGGTCAGTACAAAACATGGGTTCGAATACTGGCAAGCGCAGTGTTGTTTGTTGATATATATAATATATTATATATATATAATATATACTATATATATATATATATATATATATATATATATATATATATATATATATAATAGATATATATATATATATATCTATATCCTACTATATCATATATATATATATATATATATATATATATACAAGGACGGCCCGTCTTGTTAAAAAAAAAAAAAAATTATATATATATACCTATTATATATATATTATAATATTCTATTATATATATTTATATATATATTTATATATATATTTTTTATATATATATTATATTATTATATTTATAATGTCTGCTTGTGTGTGTACATCACCTAATTGAGGTTGCTAGGGGTCGAGACTCAGCTCCTGCCCCGCCTCTTTCACTGATCGCTATTGGTCCTCTCTCTCTCTGCTTCTGAGCTTTGTCATTACTTTCTTAAAAAACTTTGTATGGTTCCTGCCTCCACTCTCTCACTTGCTTGGCTATTCCACTTGCATGACAACTCATGGACTGAAGAAATACTTCCTACGTCCCTGTGGATAGTTTGAGTCTTCAGCTTCCAGTTGTGACCCCCTCTGTCCCTGTGTCCCCTCTCTGGAAATTACTATTCTGTCCACCTTGGTCTATTCCCCGCAGTATATTGTATGTCGTATCATGTCCTCCCCTGACCCTTCTGTCCTCCCCCAGTTGTGACCCCCCCCCCAGTTTCGTTTTCCCCTTAACCTTTCTCGTTACGGACTTCCCTTGGTCTGAGTGACTTGCCTTGTTGCAAAACTTGTACTTTCTTAACTTCATTGACGTGCTTGACCAGGTTGTGGGTTCCTGGACTGGTCGCTGCATACTCCAGTTTGGCCCCAACATCACTGTGTACTGACTTGAACGATTCCTATTAAGGTTTATAGGATACGCTATTCTCAGGTTTGCCAGGCGCCCGTATGCTGCACAGTTGTTTGGATAGATGTGTGCCTCGGTTGATGTGCTCGGTGTTATGGTTACCCCAAGGTCTTTTCTCCCTGAGTTGAGGTCTGTAGTCTTTGGATCACCTAGCCTATTACTCTGTCTGTGGTTTCTTTGCCCTCCCCAATCTTCATGTACTTTGCTTTTGGATGGGATTGGATTCGAGAAGCAGTTTCTGGACCACATGTCCAGCGGTTCCAGGTTCTCTTTGCAGTCTGCCTCGTCTCGTCCCGATTTAATTCTCTCATCAACTTAAGTCATCTGCGAACAGGGACTCTTCGAGCTCTTTTACTTCCATCATGTCGTTCACAATATCAAAAAATAGCTATGGTTCCTAGAACTGACCCAGTGGGACCCCGGCCGTAACAGTCGCCCACTGTGTTACCTCTTCACGTACCTGCCTCCCTGTCAGTATTCCTTACCATTGCAGTGCCCTCCCTTTTACATGCGCATTGATACCTACAGCTTCTGCACTAATCTCTTGTGGGGACTGTGTCAAAGGCCTTCCTGAGTCTAGGGAAAACCGCAATTACCACACCTTCTCTCTCGGTTTAATTCGGTTACCTTGTCACGCCTTCCATGAAACCCATGCTGGTTTTTCTTTATAATCTTGTTCAGTTCACAGGGTGTTCGACCACTCTCTCTGATAATTCTTCTCCATGATTTGCACACAATACATGTCAGAGACAAAGGTTCTGTAGTTTAGTGCCTCGTGTCTTGTTTCCTTTATTAAATATAGGGGATACAATTAGCTGTCTACATTTCTAGGTAGTTTGCCCAGTTTCAAGGGATGTGTTGAAGAACTTGTGGTTAGAGGGGCACACACAGTATCTCTTGCTCCTTTTCTAAGGACCCATGGAGAGATGTTGTCGGTCCCATCGCCTTTGAGGAGTCAAGGTCATTTAAGAGATTCTTCACCTCCTCCTCTGTTGTTCGTATGTTCAGCCAACACTTGTTGGTATATTCCCTCTTGATGTTCCCTTCTGTGCTGTCTTCCACAGCCTTCCTGTCTCTACTGTAAAATCTTCCTTAAATCTCCTGTTCAGCTTCCTCACATACCTACTGATCATTTCTTGTGAGTTCTCACACCTCTGTCATTAATCTGATCCCTGGTCTTTGAGGTTTTGTCTTCTCCTGATGTGGCTATACAACAGTTTGGGTCAGTTCTTGATTTCGTGCTATATGTAATTTTCATACTGTCGCTGGTCTACCCTCTTACCTGTGCATACTCATTCACTGGCTCTGCGATGGTATCCTATTTTCGTGTGTTCTTTGCTTTGTACTTTTCCATTCTCTATTCGCACTTGTTATTTGCCTCCTTACACCGTGGGTAAACCAGGGGTCGTTCTTGTCTTCCCGTTGCTTACTGTTGCCTTGGGAATAATCCTTTTCCATGCCTCCTTGCATTTTGTCTGTTACATATTCCATCATTTCATTTACTGGCTTACTGCCAGTTCTTGTCCATGGACCTCCGCAGGAAGTTCTTCAACCCTATGTAGTCCCTATTTTTAGTCAGGCTTTTCCCTTCAATTCCTGTTATTCTCTCACTTGCACTCTATATGTATTCAAAGCACAGAAACCACGTGTCGCTAGCTCTAGGGGGACTTCTACTTGTATGTCCTCAATGTCTGAGCTGTGCCCAAGGGTGAACAAAAGGTCTCAATCTTGATGGTTCATCCTCCCCTCTCTCTCTGGTGGTCACTTATCATGTTGGTTGCATGAGGGAGGTTTTCCAGCACCACGTCCAACATCCTGGCTCTCCATGTTTCGGGACCCCATGTGCTCCAGGTTTTCCCAAGTCATCTCCCTGTGGTTGAAATCCCCCATAACAGCAACTTTGCCTCTGCTGGAATGAGCTCTTCCTTGCCACCTGAGCAAATGTGTCCACCATTGCTCTGTTGCTTCTTCATATTCCTTCTTGGCTCCTGCAGTTCTGTTGTGGATATACATCACTGCAATGACCACTTTGTGGTTCCCGACTGATGTGTACCTGCTTTGTAGTCTCTTTCTCCCGTTCTCTCTAATGCCTTCCATTCTCGGAATTTCCATCTGTTTTTTACGAAGCAGTGCAGAGTTTGTTTTGTAACTGCTATGATGTTGGGGGACTTCTCATTGTTTCTTACTTGCCATTCCTCATGTTTATTCGTTTAATCCATCTGATTTGTGATAAACCCCACCTTCAATTCTGTTCTATACTGTAACTGGGTGCAGGGGGTGGAAACAGAGGGTCGGTTTGTGTGATGGTTGAGTTTGGATCTGTTTCAGTTACCTTGGGGGTGTCGTGGCTGGTGAGTCCTTCTGCAGGTGTTTCTGGGGGTTGTGCTTGTCCTTCCATTTGATCCTGGGTTATTTGCTCTCCTTTTTCATTTCCTCCATTTCTCCTTTCGTTTTTGAACTTGTCTTTCATCAGCCTTCATTCGTCCTGTGTTCTGTTCTCGATTTGAGGTACAACACTCCGGAACTCCTGCTTGCCTTCAGCCGTGCTTTCTCCTGCAGGATCATGGTTCGGGTTGATTGCCTTGAAAATTACTTTCGAGAGGCTGATTCCTTTTCTTTGTTGAAACACCCAATTCTCGAAAATTTGTGCCACCTGGTCATGTCCCCTCGCCTAATCCCTTTATGATATCTTCAATCGCTTTTTTCTCCTCTGCTTTCTTTCATCATAAGTTTCCCCTTTCGCTTCGTTAAGCCCATAGACAAACACGGATCTCTCCATTTTCTCACCTTCCTACTGTGACTCCCATTGCATCCTCTGATGTGTTTAGTTCCTGCCGTGGAGTGTCCTTTCCTTCAGTCCTTCCTAGTTACCCTGGGCACTATGCTTCTTGGTTTGTCCTTCCTGACTCACCTGTTCCTCGGCCCCACAGGGGTATCTGGTAAGGTCCTTGCACTGTCCTACTTCATTCAATGTGTGTGTGTGTGTGTGTGTGTGTGTAATGTACCTCGGCCTATTTGTGGTTGCAGGGGTCGCATCAAACAGTCATGGGCGGCCGGACACTTACTGATCGTTACTAAGTCCACATCTCCCTGCGTCATGAGTATTATTCGTTTCTCTTCTTAAAGCTATATCACGCTCCGATTTGTTCCACTTCTGATAACTCTTTGATAAAGAACTACTTTTCTAAAAATCACTGTGACTCATCTAAGTGTTCAACATCAGCTATGACCCCTTTGTTGCACTGTGTCTCATAAACTGATCATTCTGTCCCTATCCAATGTGTCAATTTTCTCTCAGTATTTTATACGTCGATATCATGTCCCTACTCCATCTGCCCTCCAGTGTCGCCAGGTTAAGTTTTCCTTAAAACTCTCCGCGTAGGACTTCCCAATTAACTCCGGGAAATGTTTAGTTGCAAACCTTTGCACTGTCTCAATTTCTTGACGTGCTTGTCGAAGTGTGGTTCCCATGGTGCTGCATACTCTAATATGGCCTGACATACACTGTGTACGGAGTAGAGTCTGAACTGATTCCATACTAAGGTGTCGGATGGTATTCTTAGGTTTGCCTGTTCGCCATATGCTGAGCATTTATTTGGTAGATGTGCGCCGCAGGAGATGTGTCGGTATTATACTTCACCCAAGATTGTTTCCTTGAGTGGGTTTGCAAGTCTTTGGCCTACTAGGACTATACTCTGTCTGAGGACTTCTTTGCCCTTCCCAATCTTCATGACTTTGCTTTTGGGCGAGTTTATTAAATTCAAGTAGCCAGTTGCTGAACCACAGCTTGTAGCCTGGTCCAGGTCTCTTTGTAGTCCTGCCTGATCCTCATCCAATATAAATTCTCCTCATTAACTTTCACTTCATCTGCAAACTGGGACATTCTGAGTTTATCTCTCCGTCATGTCATTCAACATTACGAAACACAGCACAGGTTATAGGTACTGACCCTTAGAACCGCTCGTCACAGGCGCCCACTTGACACCTCGTCAGTATCATGACTCGTTGTTGCATCCCTGTCAGACTATTCTTTGATCCATTGCAGTGCCTTTCCTGTTATGCGTGCCCTTGTTCTTCTAGCTTTGCATTAGCCTCACGTGAAGAACTGCGTAGAAGGTATTCTTGCAGTCCAAGAAAATGCATTCTATCCACCCCTCTATCTCATGTCTTACTTCTGATACCTTGTCATGGAAATACTTCAATAGATTTGTGGGACAGGATTTTCCTTCCTCGAAAACCGAGCTGGTTGTCATTTATAAGCTTGTTTCTTTCTAGGTGCTCCACCACTCTCCTCCTGATAATCTTCTCCATGACTTTGCATACTATACACGTCATTGACACTGGTCTGTAGTTTAATGTCTCAGTGTTGTTCTATATCCTTTCTTACAAAATTGGGACTAATTTGCCATCTTCCTTTCCTCAGGAGTTGCCCTGTTCAGTGGATGTATATTGACATTTTTGTTAGTGGCACACTGAATCTCTGCTCCCTCTTAAGGACACATGGAGAGATGTTTGTCTGGTCCCACTGCCTTTGATGTATAAGTTTACATAGCAGCTTCTTCACCTCCTCCTCGGTTATGTGTATATATCCTTCACATGTGTGTATCCTTGTGGTGCACTCCCTATTCTGACCTTCCTGGAAGTCCTTCCTGTCTCAGTGTAAATACTTCTTAAAACCATGTTGAGGGTCCTTTTTTTTCATTATACTTTCTTGGTTGTTCTTGTTGAACTCCTCCTCCCCTTCCTTCCTCAGGCCTGAATACCTGTCCTATGGACTGCTGTTTTTCCTCCTGATGTGCTATACAACAGCTTGGTCGACTTGACTTTCGATGGCTATGTCTTTTTTGTATTTTGTCGCTGAGATTCCTTTCGTAATGAGCATATTCGTTGCTGGATCTTCGGCTAATCTCTGTATTTTCCTGGTCCCTTTGTCTTCTGTATGACCATTTTGTATTATTTTTAACAGTTTGTTTCGAAGTTCGTAGTAGTGGTTCATTACATAGCATGTGTGATCATATTGCGTGATAGCCATTCTCTAGCGCACTTAGTTGTTGCCTCCTTACACTTTTCGGTGAAAACCCGGACTCATCTATGCGTTCCCTATTATTTCTGTTGCCCTTGGGAACAATACCTACATTACCTCCTTGCAGTTTGTTGTCACGTTGGTTCCATCATTTCTTTTACTGGTTTTTCTACCCATTTTTTCACCCCATTGAAACGTCTTGCAGGCAAGTTCTCGTGAATGTGTATTTATCCCTGTTGTAGTTTGGCTTCTCCTGTCCTGTTCCTGCATATCCTCTCCACTTGTAGCTCAACTGGTGTCATTCAAAAGCTCAGAACCACGTGATCACTAACTCAGGTTTCCAGTTCCCCATCCATCATCTTGGCTCTCCCCGTTATCTGGGAACCCATGGAGGTTCCAGGTTTTACCAATTCTCCTTGTGATTGAAATCCACCTGTAACTAGTGAAATACATGGTTTTATAAAATACCGACACAAATGCAATATAAAAACAAATGCAGTATATGTGTGATCTTTATTGACTACGTTTCGCCCAAACAGTGGGCTTTTCATGTCACAAACAGATCTACCTGGGGTGGAACGGAAGCGAAGTATTTATAGTCCGGCTAGGTCAGGTGATTGAATGCCTGCATTGATGATTGTACCGGTTGTAGAGTCTAAAAACTTGGGTAGCTTGGAAGGAGAAATGGACAAGGTTGTGAGCAGTCCTACTACAGTGTTTGCTCTTATGTGGGATAGCGATGAAGAGTTTCTTGGAAAGTGGTTCAGCTATGTTATAGAAGCCACTATTCTGGTTGAAGTTGTCGGATATAGAAATAAGTGATGATTCCAGGATTCTTCGGTATTGAGTGTTGTCTTCTGTGGCGATAAGTCTTGAGATTCTGTAGTTTTATCAAGTCGGTTGTGTGAATTACCGGTGTTGTACGCATGCATTCCTTGTGTCGTCAGACCTGCTTGCGTATTGGTGTTCTGAAATACGTGTTTGGAGGTCCCTTGATGTTTCGCCCATTATAACTTGTTGCAGTCATTACAAGGGATTATGTATACCCCTGCAGAGGATGGAGGCTTGTCTGCCTACTACTGGTGATGTCCTTGATGGACGTGGTTGTGGAGGTGATACTTGGAATGATGTTTTGGCAAAGATGTTGGAAAATGTTTGGCAATGGTGTGGTGGGAAGACTAGTTCTCTTCTCGGCAGTGTCTTCTCTGGGTGTGTTGAAGAATGTTTAGTGCTCGCCGTCTGCAGTCTCTTGATGAAGTGACGGGAGGATAGTGGAGTTTGGAAAATACTGTTCAATTATAGTGCTTCTTCCTCAAGGAACTCGTTGCTGTCAGATTCTGGAGTGCACGCTGGAAGAAGCCTATAATTACACCAGTTTGGTTTTGGTGTCGTGGTGAGAGTAGAGTGGAGAAGACGTTTTGGTTGGTGGGTTTTCGATAGACTTTAAAACGAAGTTTCGTGAGCAGCTTTGCAGAGTAGTACATAAGGAAAGGAAGAGTGTAGTCGACCTCTTCTTCAAGTGTGATAACTGGATTGATGGCTCGACTGGATGGAGCTTGTCTTGGAGAGCTTGATACGTTGAAGCGTTTAGGAGATTATGAGGAGTATGTCGTCAACTTTACGGGAGCAGGTGACAGACCGAAGGAATAATGGTGGAGAACGTCGGCTTCTAGATCGTTCCATGTATAGGTTCGCTAGGACTGCACTGAGAGAGGCGATCCCATGGGGTATTTCCAAAAGTCTGCTGAAGCGGTGATTTTCAAAAGAGAAACACGTTAAAGCCCAACTCATAGTTCACCAGGTCGATGAAGTCGCTGGCTGGAATGGAGAAGATCAAGTGAATCGTCAATTTTTATTGCGCAAGAGATTCGATGGCTTGCTTTAGTAGGTACTTTATTGATTAGTGGAAGTCACGTCAAGGCTGGGAAAGTTCTTGTTCATGTGTGATGTTGCGAATGCGATTGAGAAGTTCACTGAGTGTTTGAGATGTGCTGGACTGATAGTGCCAAACACCTCTCGAAATCTTGGGCACTATCTGTCAGAACATCTCAAAACACATCAGGTGATCTTCTCAATCGCTTTCGCCAACATCAACATCAGGAACAAGAAAATTTCCAGCCTTGACGTGACTTCCCTATTCATAAGTAATACCTATAAAGCCATTCGAATTCTTTGCGCAAGTAAATTACGGATTCACTTGATTTCCCATTCCCAGCCAGGCGACTTCATCGAGCGGTTGAAAATCACCTCTTTCAGCAGACTTTTGGACTACCATGGGTTCGCCATCTCAGTGCAGTCCTAGCGAACCTATACATGGGGGAAACATCTACTAGCGTAGGTCAGGTTCCTGGCGGGGGGTTACCCTGGAGGTTACCTTGGAGGTTATTCCGGGGATTCGGCAAATCAGGATTCAACGCCCCAGCCGGGCCTGTTCCATGGACCAGGCCCCTCCCACGAATGGATCAGGGCCGGATCAACTTAGGTGTTTACTGCTGGCCGCAACGCAGTCCAACGTACGATGAGCCACAGCCAGGCTGAGCCGGCACTGACTTTAGGTTATCTGTCCAGCTCTCTCTTGAAGGACTGCACCAGCCAGTGGGAGTGTTTATTAGTAATTCCCCTAATGCTTGATGGAGAGGCTGTTGAACAGTATTGGGCCCGGACACCTTACGGTGTTTTCCCTTAGGTGTACCAATAGCCCGCCCCTACTTTTTTTTGGGGGGATTTTTACATCGACCTGCCCAGTCTTTTACTTTAGTAGGGAAGTGATTTTTAGTGTGCAATTTGGGACACATTCCCTGCCAAGATTTCCATTGTTGATTTCGATATATCTCTCCTCCTGCGTTCTACAACGAGTACCAGTCAAGGTGTTCAAGAGTTCCCCAGTTGTTAAGGTGCTTGACCAGAAAACTTATACGTGCTGTAACGTAAAGGATTTTGTATACTCTCTTGATCTTCACGATTTCTCCTGCTTTGCATGCAGCCCGTCTGTCGACCTGTTGCTGTGTTCTTTCTCTTTTTGTTCTTCTTAATAAGTGTGTCCAAGAGACACAATGCTCATGTTCAACTGCTTCCCATTATCCAAAAGGGAATTACCAAAAAAACCCCTGGCTCGGTCAAGACGGAATGGACGGATACCCTAAAGTACAATACATCTGACCATCCTGGTTGATCACTTCCTGATCACTGACGAGGCCTGGTTCATGGACCGGGCACCGCTCGGGCAGTTTTCCCGTGCGTTGATCCCCTTCCCCTCGAAACTTCCCATTAGGTAGATACACTTGAAATCTGATTACTCTGAGAAGCAGTTGGTTTGTTGCCGTGGTTTTCAGAGTTAAAATATTTTATCTCTCAGCCCCCTAGGATTGCCTGCTCCGGCCGTTCTAGGAGGTGCATGGGCATGTAGGAGTGTTGCATGGAATTGCATGGAAAATGTTAGGATGTTGCTGGAACTATGTAGGATGTTGTGATAATGGACAGTAGTAGGATGTTGTTTATTTCATGCGAATGGTATTAGGATGGTTGATCGGGCCCCCCATCAAGGCATGTTGCTAATCTAGAATGGTGTGATAGGGCATATAGGATGGTTTTGCTAGGGCATTCGGATGGTCGCTGCTAGGGCGTTACTAGGATGGGTGATAGGGCTATCTAGGATGGTGCTAGGGGCTAGGGCATCTTAAGATGGTGCTAAGGCATCTAGGATGGTGCTTTTGGTGCTAGGTGCTTGGGTTTCTAGGATGGTGACTAGGGTATCTAGGGATGGGTGCTAGGGTATCTTAGGATGGCTGCTAGGGCGTTTTTATTTATAATGGGCGCTCATCACAAATATCCTACTGCAAAATACTGATCATTGCTGTGCATCTTTTTACTCTTGTAAATTTTGGGGGTAGTTGTTGGGGGGAGAGAGATGGAGAGAGAGAGAGAGAGGGAGTGGGTGAGGAGGGTGCGATTGAGGATATTGATGAAGTAGAAATGTGTACAAGGACGGAGATGGAGAGGCAGAGGGAGAGGCAGAAGTCGTGAGGCAGAGAGGGATGAGCGAGACGAGGAGAGACGAGAGAGAGAGCGAGAGGGAGGAGGAAGGAATATAGAAAGGAGTATGAGGAGATGACAAAGAGGAGAGAGGAGAGAAAGAGAGAGTGAGAGAGTATTCATCTTTTACATCGTGGCCTGGTGAGGGAGTTTATAACTAAAAATGAGATTTATAACTACAGGTTTGCTTGTGAGGTTTGAAGAGTTGAAAGGTGAGGGAGGGAGACAACAATACTTCTCTCTTCTTTGTCCTTCTCCTCTTCGTTCCTCTTACCTTCATGATGCTTCTGCACTGTTCCTCTTCCCTCTCCTACGTACTCTACGTCCTTCTTTCCTTATTCTCCTACTGCTGCGGACTCCTCCTTATCCCTCTCTTCTTCTAGCCACTTCGTCCTTCCTCTCTCCTCCTCCTTTACTACTCCACGCCTACTTCACTTCCTCCCTCCTCTCCGTCCATCTTCCTCCTCCACTCCGTTCTCTTCCTCCATCCACTTCTGTCTCTTCTCCTCCACAACTCCGTCACTTTCTATTTACTCCGTCACTTCCTCCCACCACACGTACTCTCCTCCACCACACCGTCACTTCCTACACCACTCCGTCCGTCATCCTTCCACACCCGTCACTTCCTCACCACTCCGTCACTTCACCTCACCACACCGTCACTTCTCCACCACTTCCGTCACTTCCTCCACCACTCCGTCACTTCCTCCACCACACCGTCACTTCCTCCACCACTCCGTCACTTCCTCACCCACAACCGTCATTCCTCACACACTCCGTCACTTCTCCTCCACCACACCGTCACTTCCTCCACCACACCGGCACTTCCCTCCTCCACTCCCGTCACTCCCACCACACCGTCTCTTCCTACACCTCTCCGTCACTTCCGCTCCCTCCACCCGTCCACTTCCTCCACCAACCGTCACTCCTCACACTCAAAACCCGTCACTTCCTCCACCACTCGTCCCTTCCTCCATCCACACGTCACTTCCTCCCCCACTCCGTCACTTCCTCCACCCACACCGTCACTTCCTCCACCATCACCGTTCACTCCTCCCGAACACCTCCGTTGACTTCCTCCTTCCACACCGTCACTTCCTCCACCATATCAGTCACTTCCTCCACCTAATCCGTAACTCCCTACCACCACACCAGTCACTTCCTCCACCTCACTCCGATTCTTTCATCACACCCCACTCCGTCACTTTCCTCAACCACACCGTCCACTTCCTCCTCCAACTCCGTCACTACCTCCACCACACCGTCACTTCCTCACACACGTACTCTTCTCCACCTTCCGTCACTTTCCTCCACCACACCCGTCACTCCTCCACCCACTCGTCACTTTCCTCCACCACCACCGTAACTTCCTCCACACAACGTACTTCCTCCACACTCCACCGTCAATTCCTCCCACCACTCAGTCCACTTCCTTCCACACAACCGTCACTTCCTCCTCCACTCCGTCTCTTCTCAACACCACCGTTATTTCCTCCATCCACAACGTCAATACATTTCACCTGGGAGTTTTCTCATCCATTGACTTACGAGACAGAGTTAATGTCACATCACAATGAGTCATTTTCAGCACCTCTCTTGTATTTCTCACATAATTACCCAATTCACACAGGCTGTTTACCTTAATGTCCATAAAGCCTATAACATTTTTAAGTTCTTGACTCGATCTACTGAGGGAGAGATAATTTTTGTGATGGTGGAGATTTGTTGTGGCTAGGGTTAAGGGTCTACTGGTTCCTGGCGGAATGGAGGCATGCTATACTTGTTTTAGCTTTTCTCGTGCAGCAGACTTGGATTTTCCTCCCAATCCATGGTTTAGCAATTCCTCATGTATCATATAAGTTTTTTAAGATTTTGGTGGTTGTGGTGTAGTATATTTGTTTTGTTTTTTTTGGTGTGTTGTTCTTGGTTTAATATTTGTGGGATGCGGTTCATATTGGTCGCGGCCGGTGATCGTTATAAACATTATTTTGGTTTATTTTCACATCTACTTCGGGGTGTGTTGATAGGGGTTTGTTTCGTGTGTGGTGTGTGTGGGTGTGGTGTGTGAGTGAGTGTGTTGTGTGTTGTGTGTTTGTGTGGAGAGTGTTGTGTGTGTGTGTGGTTGCTCTGGGTCGGGGTGTTGTTTTTTCGCTGCGACATATGGACGATGCGTTGTCGACTCTGCTTCCAATATATAACAGACGAGAAGGGGGTACCCCCCTACTCACCAACCAAATTACCCCCTTTTTTACACAGGGTTTAACAAGCATATTTAAAGGTTAAGGATATCCTAAAAAATACAAACCTTTTCTTGACAGCTAAGAGTGTTTCCATACATCAGCTCATTTGTAAGCATTTTTTTTTTTTATTGTTATGTGACTTACAAGTAGGGAACAAGATGAAGTTGGAGCATCTGGGGGCCAGCATTTTCATTGATTCAACTGTCTGTATCTCGTTGACAATCATTATGCTGTACGAATTTGTTCCATACTCGGAGTCATCCTGGGCGTTTTGTATGAATCTCAGATAGTGTGATGTTCTGGAAGAGAAGGGTACATGCCAGTGTGAAGTTGCTGCTTTCTTGCCTCGTTCTCACTGTGGATAATAGCTTGTTTCTCGCTGTCCTCGAAGTGATTCCAAATTTGTGGGTTATTTTGACAATATTGGCCTTTGTACATAACTGTAAGGCACACACATCACTCCTATGTTGAACGGCTCTGCTGAAATGACAGATCTATCAGGGATGGGTCCAGGCGAGAGTATGAGACTTCTTGCCTCTGTTCCTCTTTCCTCTGTCAAGCAGTCGCAGTTCTGAAATGAGAGGGGGGGCAGGCAAACCAAGTAAGTGGAGAATTTCAAAGGTCGTGAGCGCTATCTTGTGCCTCAGTACAGAATCTTGCAATCCGACCTTACTGCTCACAGCAGATGCGAGATAGTGATACGGACGAAAAGTGCTGCTAAGCTTCCTGGCTGCCTTGTTTGCAAGAGTTACAACGTACGGTTTCGTTTCGTTTTCTCTCTCTCTCTCTCTCTCCTCCTCTCTTCTCTCTCTCTCTCTCTCTCTCTTCTTCTTTTCCCTCTGCATCCACTTCACTTCGTCACGAGCTTCTGCATACATGAAAATGCAGCATCAATGAGGGAAAACCTCACAGTACTGCTGGGTCAAGAACTCAATATTCATTTGCATAGCAAGTATTTATTTAGGGTGAGATAGAGATAACACGGATAGCGACCAAACTACCAAAGAGGAGTAGTGACAGCCATATGTAAGTAATGAGAATCAAGGTGAGAATTGATGGGAGTAGAGCACGAAGGCGACCCCGACGGTCCCCCCCAAAAAACAAATATATATTTTGAAAAAGGATCAGAGGGCGAGGAGAAGGAGAGGCAGAATGATGTTCCCAGTGTGAAAACAAATTTTTGCTATAGACAAACAGTTGTCACCCCCCCCCCCGTTACGCAACAACAACAGAGGCTATATTAAAACCAACAACAGTCAGACGTCACTCAGCAACAGTGGCCTATTCATTAACGGGACAGTCACAGTGGTACATTATTCAACGAAATTACTTTAAGGGACAACAGAAGCTACATCACAATGGCTAATCTATCAACAACAGTGGTAAATCTACAACAGCGGCTTACGTCATCAAAAAATAGAAGAAAGCTACTCAAAGAACAGAGGCTACATCAACAACAACAGTGGATACGTCATTCAAGAGCGATGGCTAGTCATTCCATAATAACAGAAGGATGCATTAACAAAACATTTCCAAGTGGACTACATCAACAAAAGTAATAGCAACGTCATTAACAGAGGGGCTCTATTAACGACAACAGACGGACTACATCAACAGTAACAGATGACTGCTCATGAAAACCAACAGACTACAACATCAAACATAAACAGAGAACTACATCTAACAACTGAGGCTCTTTAACAACAACAGGAAGTCATGGTATTAACTACTAGAGATGTCACTTAGCCGTGAAGGATGTCAACATGGTAACGATGACACAGCAACCGCCAATAAACTGTGTTACCGCAGTGTGTGTGGGAGGAGAGGTTGACGAGACGAGAGGAGAGAAAGCAGAGGAGGAGTGGAGAGTAGAGATTGCGGGGAGAACGACGGGACAGAGAACGAAGGATGTTTTGTGATCGAGGAGAGGAGCGAGACGACCTGAGGGAAGGGAGGAAGAGAGGAGGCTGAGGGAGAGAGTGGATGAGGAGAGCCAGACGCGAGGACGTGATGAGATGGAGGAGAGAGGACGAAAGAGGAGAGAGTGGGGGCGTCGGAGGAAGGGAGAAGAGAGAGAGAAGAGATTGGATGGTGAGAGGAGAGCTGAGAAGAGGAGTGGGAGAGAGAGGGTAGGAGATTGTTGCTAGGGAGTGGAAAGAGGGGGCAGGAGTGAGGAGGGAGGAGGAGGAGAGGGAGTGAGAAAAAAAAACTTTCACCATCATTCACTCCCACGTCTTCCCAGAAGGGTGTTTACACTCATTTTTTTAAACTGCAACATTAACACCCCCCTTCAGAGCCCGGGCACTGTACTTCCCATCCCAGGACTCAAGCCCGGCCTGCCGTTTCCCTAAAACCCCTTCTAAGTTATTTTTGCCACACCCAAACAGCACGTCAAGTTTAAAAAAAACCTTTTTCTCCATCACTCCATAAAACACGCTCACGCATCCCTGCTGGAAGTCCAAGCCCCTCGCACACCAAAACCTCCTTTACCCCCTCCCTCCAACCCTTTCCTGGGCCCGACCCCTACCCCCCCCCTTTCCCTTCCACTACAGACTGATACACTCTTGAAGTCATTCTGTTTCGCTCCATTCTCTCTACATGTCCGAACCACCTCAACACCCTTCCTCAGCCCTCTGGACAACAGTTTTGGTAATCCCGCACCTCCTCCTAACTTCCAAACTACGAATTCTCTGCATTATATCACCCCACCAAAATTTGCCCTCAGACATGACATCTCCACTGCCTCCAGCCTTCTCCTCGCTGCAACTTCATCACCCACGCTTCACACCCATATAAAAAGCGTTGGTAAAACTAAAACCTAAATACATTCCCCTCTTTGCCTCCAAGGACAAAGTTCTTTGTCTCCACAGACTCCTAAGGCACCACTCACTCTTTTTCCCTCATCAATTCTATGTTTCACCTCATCTTTCATAGCCCCCATCCGCTGACACGTCCACTCCCAAAATCTGAATACGTTTACCTCCTCCATACTCTCTCCCTCCAATCTGATATTCAATTTTTCATCACCTAATCTTTTTGTTATCCTCATAACCTTACTCTTTCCTGTATTCACCTTAAATTTTCTTCTTTTGCACACCCAAAACCAAATTCATCCACCAATCTCTGCAGCTTCTCTTCAGAATCTCCCAAGAGCACAGTGTCATCCACAAAGAGCAGCTGTGACAACTCCCACTTTGTGGTGTGATTCTTTTCTTTTAACTCCACGCCTCTTGCCAAGACCCTCGCATTTACTTCTCTTACAACCCCATCTATAAATATATTAAACAACCACGGTGAAAATCAAAACATCCTTGTCTAAGGCCTACTTTACAGGGAAAAAATTCCCTCTTTCCTAATACTCTAACTTGAGCCTCACAAATCCTCGTAAAAACCTTCACTGCTTTCAGTAACCTACTCCTACACCAACACTTGCAAATCTCCAAAATGCCCCCCTATCCACCCTGTCATACCCCTTTTTCCAAATCCATAAATGCCACAAAGACCTCTTTAGCCTTATCTAAATACTGTTCACTTATATGTTTCACTGAAAAACACCTGGTCCACACACCCCCTACCTTTCCTAAAGCCTCCTTGTTTTATCTGCTTCCTATTCTCCGTCTTACTCTTAATTCTTCAATTTTAAACTCTAACCCTAAAACTTTACCAGGGACACTCAACAACTTATCCCCCTATAATTTTTGCACTCTCTTTTATCCCCTTTGCCTTAACAAAGAAAATCTAGCGCCCCTTCCAACTTGTACCAAACCCTTCCTACAAAAAAAATTGGGGACCAACCACCCCCAAAAACATTCCCCAAAACCTCTTTTAACCATTTTCATCCCTTTAAAACCCAACAACCCCGGCTGCCTAACCCCCTTCATTTATACCTATGGCTCACGGGTTCCGCCCACACCAAAACTGGTTTCCCATCCACCAAGTGTTAAACCCCGCCTATACCGAAACACTCTTTCCCTATCTTTCCATCAAACATTTAACATTTAAAATAATTCCCCCACTTCCCAATTACCTCTAACCTTCTCCCCTTTCAATCCCCTCTTCCCCCCCATTTTTAACTGACGAATTCCCCCCCTTTTTCCACTGGCTTTCCTTTAAATTGTTTTTCCCCCTTCCAAAAAATTTTTCCCTATTTTCAACAAAAATTTGTAAAATTCCCTCCACTTTCCTACATCTTCTCCTTTTTTAAAAACTCCCCTCTCCTTAACCCCTCCTTTTCTCTCCCTAACTTTTTCCCTCCTTCATCACCTACTTGTTAAAAACCCATTCTCATTGCTCTTTTTTCCCTTACACTCTCTTTAACCCCCTCATTCCCCAATCCTCCTCCCTTACCCCTTTAAACCTTTCAACCCAAAAATTTTCCTTGTAACCCCACAAACTTCTGCTGAACACTCTAACACTACATTTTTTAAACCTACCCCATACCTCTTCGACCCATTGCCTATGCCTCATTTGCCCATCTATCCTCCAATAGCTGTTTATATCTTACCCTAACTGCCTCCTCTTTTAGTTTATAAACCTTTACCTCTCTCTTCCCTGATGCTTCTATTCTCCTTGTATCCCATCTACCTTTTACTCTCAGTGTAGCTACAACTAGAAAGTGATCTGATATATCTGTGGCCCCTCTATAAACATGTACATCCTGAAGTCTACTCAACAGTCTTTTATCTACCAATACATAATCCAACAAACTACTGTCATTTCGCCCCTACATCATATCGTGTATACTTATTTATCCTCTTTTTCTTAAAATATGTATTACCTATAACTAAACCCCTTTCTATACAAAGTTCAATCAAAGGGCTCCCATTATCATTTACACCTGGCACCCCAAACTTACCTACCACACCCTCTCTAAAAGTTTCTCCTACTTTAGCATTCAGGTCCCCTACCACAATTACTCTCTCACTTGGTTCAAAGGCTCCTATACATTCACTTAACATCTCCCAAAATCTCTCTCTCTCCTCTGCATTCCTCTCTTCTCCAGGTGCATACACGCTTATTATGACCCACTTCTCGCATCCAACCTTTATTTGTTATTCAGAGCATTTCCGGCAAATTAGGTCAATTTTGTCCACACAAGCTGACTGACACCCAGGTACCTATTTCACTGCTAGGTAAACAGGGACAGCAGGTGTCTTAAGGAAACACGTCTTAATGTTTCCACCAGTACCGGGGATCGAACCATGGACCTCAGTATGTGAGCTGAGTGTGCTAGCAGTCGAGCTTCGGTACAAAACATTGGCTGACAAAACATTTCTAGAAAATCAAAAAAAGGTCCATTAATTGTATAACGTAACATTTCTAAACAATATTAAGATAAAGGGAAAGTTTAGCTACATAAATTTCAAAGTATGATGTATAGGGTAGAAAATACGGCATCACAACAGTAGGATGACACAAGAATATCAAAGTAAACTATTGTGCTTCAAAAAAATATTATGTTGGTATTGTTATTATATATTTCACTTTTAGATGTGACTATTGTTGTTTTTCATAATCCTCGATTTTTGTTTTCTAACGTTCATATCACCGAGTTCAATATATTCATTGACCTGAGAAAGAAAAATGTTAAGTAGGGTAACTGATGGAATTTTGTTAGAAGGTCTGGGTGGGTTGTACAGATATATGAGTTGAAAATGTTCAGTACGGGTTAGACATGTTTAGTATGAACCAGTAGGCCTACTGCTCTTCTTGTTATATCATGGCTTATGTTCTCTTTTAGGTTTGGTCGTGGTGACCGAAACTTCCTGAGGTTCGGCCGCTCTGTGGATCGTCAGAAGAGCTCTATGTCTTTCGAAAACTGCGATGAAGAGCCTAAAACCCATGATGTCACCTCCACCCCGTCCCCAACCCCAGTCCAGCCCATGACCCGCACCAAGCAACAAGCTGCGACCCACAGCATAGCTTCTTCGGATTCAGATAAGACAACATCCCATCGCATGAAGAGAAATGTTTCACGTGTCTATGGCTACATCACACTGCCAACCCACACCAGAGACATCAACCCTGAAGAAGACGCCATCAACGTTGCTTATTCAGACGAGCCACAGGTCGTAGATAAACGCGGCTATAACAAAGGTTTTCTGCGCTTCGGCCGCGATCGTAACTTTCTGAGATTCGGCAAGAGGGATGTTTCCGGCGAATACCCAACCTACTCCTCCATCTCCTCCTCAGAGTCCAGCGGATCCCAGCTGGGGGAGAGGCCAGCCAGGGCGCACCAGAGAAATTTTATCCGCTTCGGCTGAACTAGAGAAAATAAAATCAGGGCCTTCATCCTAACCCCGTACCTTTATTTTCCCACTCCTGACCTTTATCACCCCCCCCTCTCCTTCCCTGTTTTACCTAATAGTATAAGTTCCCTATATTTGTTACCATATCTGTTTAGATAAATATTATTTTTTCCCCGTTTCCTTCCATATAAATTAAAATCGTGTACAGATATTTGGGGGAATTGCTTCAAAACTCAATAATTTGAAGTTCAGGAAATTTGTATGCATATACAAATATTAATAATACATTCTGACAAGATTATATAAGTCACGATACTGTGGCTAGAACAATAATTAACAACTAACTCACAATTTACATGGACCTAAACATCGCCCAACATTTCCTCTCCAAAGTTTGTTAGTTGAAACAAACATCGTATAACTTACACGAGGCATCAGACTGGCTAATCTTTTGATTATATATATATATATATATATATATATATATAATTATATATATATATATATATATATATAATATATATATATATATATATATATATAAAATATATATATATATATATATATATAAAATATTCATTTGATGTTAATGGTCAATTAAACTGCCCTAGATGATAGCAATGGTGACATAATAACAATGGCTGCTGTACCTCAACACATCCCACCTGTTTGTGTCTGTTTTAGTGTCAACAATTGTACATATCAATATTTTCTCAGTCTTGGACACTTATAGTCAGTTGGTACTCAACTGTGGGGTGTTTGTATCTAGAAACTTAATTGAGTTACACTTACAACCTTACTTGAGTTACATCTACAAACTTGCTTGAGTTACACCTTAAAAAAATAAAGTATTTGAGTTAAGCCTAGAAATAAACATTCACTATATATGCAGTTAAGCTTATAATCTTTTTTAAGCTATGCATAAAAATTACGATTTCGCGAGTTAGTTATAACTCGCATATAACCTTGATAAAATACGTTAATGCAAATTAAATATATACAGATCATATATTTTCATTGTATGGCAAGTGTTCTGCTTCCTGACAAACTTAACCTAACCAAGTTTCAATATTTCTTCAAAGGCTGGATAACCTCATGGCTCTGTTATTAATAACCATTCAGAAATCCTTAAACTAACTGATCATTATACTCTATATATATATATATATATATATATATATATATATATAATATATATATATATATATATATATATAATATATATATTATATATATATATATATATATTATATATATATATATATATATATGAGTGAAAACTGGAAATAAAACCTGAGCACTTCATGTGCTTTACACATACATCTTCAGAGGAATAGGAAGAAGAGGTAAGAGAAGGACATTTTATTAAATGTTAAACCTTGAGGTGACGCCTCACTCAGAGGTGACAACACCTGACACAAACATGTCTCGCACAAACCTGAACACACGCATGTATTTGTCCAACATCAAGTTAAATTCTTCACCTGACAAAGAACACACTTTGTGTTTTTGTGAACAATATTTTTACCTTTTACGATTATGGACAATATTTTGGACTATGAAACTGTCAAGTTTATACATTCCAGAACACAAATTTGAAATATGTGCATGATAATGATAATTCCACAATATTTCATTGAACTGTAGAAGTACCTGGAAGTAATTCTTTGACATTAGTCCAAACTACACAATGGTCTGTATCTCTTACATGAATGAACAAAACACTGGATTCTTGTCCACTGGATATTGCATATTTGTGTTGTTTAACTCTGGTCTCAAGAGATTTGCCAGTTTGTCCTAAATAAAATGTATCACAACTTTTACATGGGATGGAGTATACTCAACCTACAGATTCTTTGGTAGAAATTTTTTAACTAATATGACAATACTGTGGAAACAATAGTTAAAAAATCTGCCAAGGAATCTGTAGGTTGTGAATACTCCATCCCATGTAAAAGCTGTCATACATTTTATTTAGAACAAACTGGTGAATATCTTGAGATCAAAGTTAAACAATATATTATTATTATTATAAACAGAAAAGAAGCGCTAAGCCACAAGGACTATACAGCGTTAAACAATATAAATATGAAGTATCTAGTAGACAAGAATCCATTGCTTTATGCATTAATACGAGACATAGATCATTCTGTAAATTATACTAATGACAAAGAATTCCCTGTTAATATTTAGTTCAGTGAAGTATTGTGGAATTATCTCTTCAATTTTCAATTCAATTCAATTCAATTCAAAGTTTATTCTCAAGTTTATGCTCAACAAAGTTTATGCTCAAAGTTTATGCTCAACATATTTCAAATTTATGCTGTGAAATGTATACACTTGACAACTTTGTAGTCCAGAATATTGTTTATAATTTTAAAGGTAAAAATATTGTTCACAAAAACACAGTGTGTTCTTTGTCAGGTGAACAATTTAACTTGATGTTGGACAAGTGAATGTGTGGGTTAGGTTTGTGTGAGGTGTTGTCACCTCTGAGTGAGGTGTTGTCACCTCTGAGTGAGGTGTCACCTCAGGTTTTAACATTTAAAATGTGCTTCTTACCTCGTCTTCCTATTCCTCTGAAGATGTGTATAAAGCACATGAAAGCGCTCAGGTTTTATTTCCTATTTTCACTGGTATTATATATATATATATATATATATATATATATATATATATATATAATATATATATATATATATATATATATATATATATATATATATATATATGTATATATATATATATATATATATATATATTATATGTCGTGCCGAATAGGCAGAACTTGCGATCATGGCTTAAATAGCAACGCTCATCTTGCCATATAGGACAAGTGAAAATTTGTGTATGCAATAATTTCGCCAAAATCATTCTGAATCTAACGAAAAAAATATATTTGATTGTGTTTGTTTAGTATTAAATTATTGTAAACGTATTTAAAATATATTTAGTTGCGTTAGGGTAAAATGAATTTTTTTTTTCTTATAATAAGGTTAGGTAAGTTTTCTAAGATTCTTTTGGTGCAAAATTAAAATTTCTTACATTAACATTAATGAAAAAAATATATCTTTAAACGTATAAGAGAAAATTTCAGAAAGGACTTAATTTTAAATGAGTTCTTGCTAATTGACCAGTTTTACATATTCGGCACGACATATATATATATATAATATTATATATATATATATATATATATATATATATATATATATATATATATATATATATATATATATATATATATATATATAATATATATATATATATATATATATATATATATATATATTATTATATGCAAAACAACCACTGTGAAAGAATAATGAAATTCCAAGTGCTTTCGTGACTACTTACATTATCAAGGAGCAATATATATATATATATATATATATATATATATATATATATATATATAATATATATAATATATATATATATATAACTGTTATAGGGACCCTCATCCTCAGAGAAAAGAATAAACTTGCTTCAGGGAAAACTCAATGTTCTTCCTGAAGCTGTTTGAGAATTTTCTCCTACCACCCCTATATTTTATATATATTTTATTTAATGACAAAATACATTGACAAAACATTCACAAAAATATGATAGAAAGTAAAACAACATAGGTAACTCAGAGCTACATCTCGAATACTTCGTCCAGCTCCCCGGCGGTGGGCCATGTGCCCAGAATGCTGCAGGCATTTCCTCTCTGGATCGCAACACTGAGTCTCTGAAAGAGGAAGCTGGTCGCCCTGTGGTCCTTGGTTTCTATGATGAGCTTTTCACCCAGCTCTATTAGGAACTTTAGAGCACACTTGCCCCATGCTCCAATGGTCTCCGACCCTATTGGGATGAAGTTATAGCAAGGGGGAATATATATATATATATATATATATATATATATATATATATATATATATATATATATATATATTATATATATTATATATATATTATATATAAGAGAGACAAGTAAATCTAGTCAATTAATTACCTAGTTAATTTATTACTTTAATTAGGCTGCCTCAATACCCACATTATTATTACGTATCTGCACTATTGTATAAGATAGTAGTTACTTATAAAAGTACTTAAATAGAGATTTATTTTAGATGTAAAAGGCTGGCATAGTTGTATTAGGATATATATGTGTTCGGAAAAGGAACTTTTGACCAGAGTGGTCGTTTCATTGACCAGTCACAGCAAATGCTCATGGATATGGGAGCTTCTCATTGGCTTAGAAGTTACATGGAAAAACAACAATTAAATAGCGAGATGCATAATGTGGGACTGGAACCCACACCACGGGCCATAGGTTCAAATCCCACTCTGCTCCTCAACAATAAATAAACAAGATTTCTCTTTTGTATGATATTTGCAAAAAAAAAATGGATGTTGAAAAATGTTATTTTAATGTCCGAATTACTTAACTACCATCGACTAATCTTGTCAAAACCAAAATTTCAGGACACTATCCAAGAATATAATTTTAATGTATTTTCTATTTTTTTTTTTGAATCACCGAGGAGGGGTCGAGTACCCCCTGACGTTAAGTGTCAAACGTCAGCTGCCAATATATATTGACATCAGCTGTTAATATATATTGATGTCAGCTCATATACACTGACCCATGTACATCAGCGCTATTATCAGCCAGTGTTAGCCAACTCTATCTATCTATCTTAAAAACAAAACAAAAAATGAATTGTCAAAAGTCCACTTGAAACTGAAAAGAAAACGCACTTTGTTATATTGTGCCTGTGTTTTCAAAAAATTTTCTTTCTATTATTATGTGGAAGAAAAGTGAACATTTAGCCCTTGAACAATCATAACCTGAACATCCATGAAGAAAAAAAATGTTCAACTGAGATGGTAAATAATGTAGAAGAAACATCCCTTGCATATTGTTGAAATAAATTATTTATATCTCATGATCTTTTATTTTACCCTTTCTAATGTAACAATGATAATTAAGACAATAACAACAATAATGAATACAATAAGAACTACAATAATAAAAAATAATAGGCTAATACTGCTATAATAATAATGACAATAATAATAATAATAATAATAATAATAATAATAATAATAATAATAATAATAATAATATATCTGAGGTCAATATATCTGAAATGCGTAGGGAGACACTGGTCAGAGAAATAGCAAGCATCGAACTTAAGCTAAAAGAATCCTTTAGGAGTCAGGAATCGCGGGAAGAACTAAAAGCCATAAATGAAATCGAAAGAAACCCAAAGTATTTCTTCTCCTATGCCAAATCAAATTCGAGAACAACGTCCAGTATTGGGCCCCTACTTACACAAGATGGGTCCTACACAGATGACAGCAAGGAAATGAGTGAGCTACTCAAGTCCCAATATGACTCAGTTTTTAGCAAGCCGCTAACCAGACTGAGAGTCGAAGATCAAAATGAATTTTTTATGAGAGAGCCACAAAATTTGATTAACACAGCCTATCCGATGTTATCCTGACGCCAAATGACTTCGAACAGGCGATAAATGACATGCCCATGCACTCTGCCCCAGGGCCAGACTCATGGAACTCTGTGTTCATCAAGAAAGGCAAGAAGCCCCTATCACGAGCCTTTTCCATCCTATGGAGAGGGAGCATGGACACGGGGTCGTCCCACAGTTACTAAAAACAACAGACATAGCCCCACTCCACAAAGGGGGCAGTAAAGCAACAGCAAAGAACTACAGACCAATAGCACTAACATCCCATATCATAAACATCTTGAAAGGGTCCTAAGAAGCAAGATCACCACCCATCTAGAAACCCATCAGTTACACAACCCAGGGCAACATGGGTTTAGAACAGGTCGCTCCTGTCTGTCTCAACTATTGGATCACTACGACAAGGTCCTAAATGCACTAGAAGACAAAAAGAATGCAGATGTAATATATACAATTTGCAAAAGCCCTTCGACAAGTGTGACCATGGTGTAATAGCGCAAAAAATGCGTGCTAAGGAATAACAGGAAAAGTCGGTCGATGGATCTAAAATTTTCCTCACTAACAGAACACAGAGAGTAGTCGTCAACAGAGAAAAGTCCGAGGCAGCTACGGTGAAAAGCTCTGTTCCACAAGGCACAGTACTCGCTCCCATCTTGTTCCTCATCCTTATATCCGACATAGACAAGGTTTGTCAGCCACAGAAACCGTGTCTTCCTTTGCAGAGACACCCGAATCTGCATGACAGTGTCTTCCATTGCAGACACTGCAAAGCTCCAGGCAGACATCACCAAATCTTTCAGTGGGCTGCAGAAAACAATATGAAGTTCAACGATGAGAAATTTTTAATTACTCAGATATGGTAAAACATAGGAAATTAAATCTTCATCAGAGTACAAAACAAATTCTGGCCACAAAATAGAGCGAAACACCAACGTCAAAGACCTGGGAGTGATCATGTCGGAGGATCTCACCTTCAAGGACCTAACATTGTATCAATCGCATCTGCTAGAAAAATGACCCGGATGGATAAAGAGAACCTTCAAAAATGGGAGGCCAAGCCCATGATGACATCTTCAGGTCACTTGTTCTATCTAGGCTGGAATATTGCTGCACACTAACAGCACCTTTCAAGGCAGGTGAAATTGCCGACCTAAAAAAATGTACAGAGAACTTTCACGGCGCGCATAACGGAGATAAAACACCTCAATTTTGGGAGCGCTTGAGGTTCCTAAACCTGTATTCCCTGGAACGCAGGAGGGAGAGATACATGATTATATACACCGGAAAATCTAGAGGGGCTAGTACCGAACTTGCACACGAAAATCACCCACTACGAAAGCAAAAGACTTGGGAGACGATGCACCATCCCCCCCAAAGAAAAGCAGGGTGTCACTAGCACGTTTTAAAAGACCATACAATAAGTGTCAGGGCCCGAGACTGGTTCAACTGCCTCCCCACACAAAAGGGGGAAACCAACGCCCCCCGGGCATTTTTCAAGCGGGCACTGGACAAGCACCAAAGTAGTTGGGACACCGGGCTGTGGTGTATGTTGGTTTGGGCAGCCAGCAGCAACAGCCGGTTGATCAGGCTCTGATCCCCAGGGGGCCTGGTTCGACCGGCGCGGGGGCGTTGCCCCCGGAACTCTCTCCAGGTAAATCCGGTTATGCTGAGAAAAATAAACTGCCCTTACGGGAAATTGTTGTTCTGGGTACACAAAGAAAATATCATAGTGAAAATTACTTATAAAAAAAAAAAAAAAAAAGAAGTCGTGACTTATTGCCATTTGGATCCTTGATTTCCATTGGCGCCCTTTTATTTCCTTAGGGGGCTTTATTTCCACTGGGGGGCCTTGATTACATGGGAGACATCCATAAATGTCGGGGCCCAGACGTTCAATGCCCCCACATCATCGGGGAGTCCAAGACTCCTGGCTGTCTTCAAGAAGGCCTGGCAGGCCCTAAAGTCTACCCGACCACCGGCTGTAGTTCGTCGTGGGTTTTCGTGCGGGCCCGCAGTAACAGCCTGGTTTCGCCCCGATCCACCATGAACCGGTCAAGACCGGGGGGGGGCGGGACCCCCCAAACCCTCTCCAAAACTCCCCGAGTACTTGATTTTCCCCTGGGGGGGTCCTTTTTTTACATTAGGGGCCTTGATTTTCATTTTGGATCTTGATTTTCATTAGGGTACTTTTAATTAGGGTCCTTGTCTTAGTTTACCGCAAATAAACTCTACTAACAACCCTTAGTCTGGGATTACGGTGGGTCAAACAAACCCCCCCCTAAAAATTGAAGAAAATACTGGGCCAAATTTCAAAAACAAAATAGGCTTACTTAGCTGGGGTTCCGAACTGTCCTTCCACTGTTTAATGCTCACGTTTGCAGGACTGCAAATCCAACAATTTCAGCTCCTATTTGAGAGGTTTTAAGCCCAATATAACCCCTAGAGCAACGAAAATTTATGCACATTTCACTAACGTGCTTTTACCACATTCAAAACAATGGCGTCTCCCCCCCAGCGACGTTCACCAATTTCGATGGTTCTTTATTTATTTACAAATTAATTTTTATTACCTACAATATATTCCATCAATTTACATACAAAATATATTGTATTTTCCGGAAAATATATACAGTATTTTCCCCAAGGGCAATACAGTGTCAGACGGGAAGTTATTATTATAATCAAAAAGAAGCGCTAAACCACAAGGGCTATACAGTATCAGACAGGAAGTTATTATTATAATAAAAAAGAAGCGCTAAACCACAAGAGCTATACAGTAGCAGACGGGAAGTTATTATTATAATAAAAGAAGCGCTAAACCGCAAGGGCTATACAGTTAGCAGACGGGAAGTATGGACACTCACTTCACTCCCCTCACTTGTAAGTTAATTAAGTTTAATTAGACACAGGGCCAGGAGCTGAGTCTCAACCTCAGCAACCACAATTAGGTGAGTACATAAGTACAATTATCATACATAGTGTAAATTACCTAGGATAACCCCAAAAAAGTTAAAGTGACTTATTTGGGGTCTTTGCAGGAAAGATAAAAGGCAATATTTTTTGTACCGTTATTTTGGGGGTTTATGGGTATATTTAATGAGTAATATTTTTTTTAGAGTTTTTTTTTTAAGATTGTTCTTGTGACTTAACAGTTTTAGCCAACTGAACTAAACTGTATAATTTATCACTATACTTATTTTTATCATTCGTGTTCAGAATACAAAATATGTAGAAACACTTTTATAAATAATCTGTGGCTTTCACTTTTTTAAAATTCGACCAGATATTAAGCGTAGCCTTATCATATTCAAACTAACTTTCATTAAATTGAAAATATACCTTTATTTTATCTCTTATGTATATAAAAGATAAGAGAAAAGTAGTTAAAATATTAATTTATTGTTGTATATATACATACATCAAGAAAGGTGAATAAAAACGTCGTAATAAAATGCTGAGTGTTGGACGCAGCAGTACCTTGAGGCAGCAGGTGTACAGTAACTGTTGTCTTAACTTGACTAATATAAAGTTGCTCACAGCCTCCTAGACTATGGAACCCGCTGCTCAGAGGCTGGAAGTCCTTGTGAGTCTAAATCTCCTTCATTACTGACAAACTGTATATTTATATAAGCTGCAGTAGGGAAAAATACGTGTTTATCATTGGCCTTATTTTTTTTGTTATTTGCAGTGGGCTGTCTCGTAAGGCTTCTATATATAGTTATTTTTTCTCGTAAAACCGATTAAATAATTACACCCAAAATAAGTTAGCCCATGGAAAGGGCTTCCATATTACGGTCTATTCAGTTTTCGATGATCTTTTATTATACGTTTTACGAAAAACTGCATTATATAAAGGAGCATCTTGAAGACTTTATGGTATAGCTTTTCTATGGTGTCTTCTATCCATTATTACTTGGGATGTTTTTGTAAGTTTTCAGCTGTTAATGGACCACCATGAAACTAAGTCATTGACTTTTTTTGGGGAGTTATCCTAGGTAATTATGTGGTAATTATACCTGTGTACCTGTGTCTAAATACACTTGCCCTGGAATTGTACATTCAGTGAATGTAATTTGAGATAAAAGGGCAGATTTATAGTAACTATGGCATGAAAGTCATCTATATACTTTGTATAATATCTATAAACTGATATTACATAGCCATCTTTAAGCCCAGGACTTAATATGTGATAATACTCATGGTCCTGACAAAGCCCTATTTAGGTCGAAAGATTAATTTAGTGTTTTGAAGCTTACATTTCCTGTTACATAAATTCTCCGATATTAAGTGGGTTAGAGAATGGAGGTACTTGTATTTTGGGCCTCTAGAATTTTTTTTTTATTATATAACCCAATAATAAATGTGCTTGTCAGGGCCTCGGGGAACTTTTACACGGGTCTTTTAATTTTGATAATTTAATAGTTTTAAATTGGTATATTAATACTATATTGGTATTGCATTTTTTTTTTTTTTTAATTTTATCTAGTTATACATATGTTAAGGCACTAAGTGACTGGTAGTACTTCGTAAATATTACAGCAAGTGCTACTACCGAAAATAAATGTAACCAAACTTACTGAAAATTTCCCTCTCTTAAGTTAGTTTTTTCCTTGACTAAATTTACTTAAACAACGTTTTGCTAAACTAAAAAATCGAGCTCGAAGCTCGATCTAACCGCTGAAATTTTTTTTTTTCCACCAAACCTCTTTTTCTCTTTCTCCCCCTCTACTGGCTTTCCTTACGGGTTAAAGGAAACTGAAAAATATTCTCCCTCGCCCAAGATTGAACCCAAACGGGTTGCTAGCCATTTAGAAAAAGGGTTTTTTCTCTGGATATTAAAAATTTTTCCCTTTGGGAGCAGGGGACTTTGTCTTTTGACGGGCTTAAACCCCACAGACTTTTTGGGTGGACCAACCTGACCAATGCTTATTACTACATCCCTACCATAAGATTCTTCTTTGTACTTTTTTTTTTTTTTTTTTTTTTTTTTTTTTTTTTTTTTCATTTAAAAAAAGCCATGGGGCTTATTTGGTAGCACCGGGCTCACACGACCACTCGTGTTTGGGGTTTTCAATATTCAAAATGATGGGAACATTAATAATTTTTTCTTACTCTCCCTTTTTTTACTTAGCATAATAGGTCCCGGGTGACGGGTGGGGGTTGCACCCTGGAGGAAAAGGATTAAAAAAAGGGACCCTTTGAAATAATCTCCGTGACACCCGACGACAAAATTACTTGGTTAAATAATCAAAAAATTTTTTTAAAATAATACATAAATCTCTTGCTGGCAAAGACTCATTTAAACACTTTAAATCCTTTAACTATTGGGTTACTCCAGGTAATTTAGGGGATTTTAGTCAATTTATTAAGTTTTTTTAAAATACAGGTAACAAAATTTCATAAAATTATCAAAAAAGTGGTACTTCGAGTTTTTGAACAGCTCCCCGCCGAACAAATTTTTAATGTATTTCTGAAGGCTTTTGTAATTTTTGGAAATCTGAAACGGGCTAATCAATTTACATTATTCCTTTTTGAACATTCGTTTGTATTGGGACTCGAACGGCCTTTCTGGAACAAAAAAAGTTCATAATTTAGGGACCACTGTACATAGAAGCATATGTGTAATTATCTAGGATAACCTTAAAAAAAAAAAAAAAGCCAGTGACTTATTTCCATTGGGGTCCTCATAATATTTTACTATTTAACCTTTAAAAGTTAAAACAGCTAAGTAACTCGACTGTGTAACAAGCACTTAAAATGAGATAGTGCTAGGAATAAGGTAAACCAAGTTTATTCGCATTCTCCTTAAAGAGAGGATCAGATCACAGTAATAAGTACATGTATGTTAGCTATACAAGAAATCACTTTTCCCTTTCTGTAACGTCACTCGTCAGATACCTTTTAGCTCTTTCTGAACTGGTTCATGTTGTGACAGGCTTTGACATGTGTAGACAGTCCATTCCACTCTTTTATTGCTGTACAATAAAAGGTGTTTGAAGCCTGACCACTTACTGCAGGTACTACAAAGTTGTATTCCCTTCCCCTAGTACCATACTGGTTTTGGTTCCCAACCCTGACAAATTTTTGGCAGCAAGATATTCTGGACTCTGCTTGTAAGCAATTTTATAAATGTGATTAACTTCTGTTTTACTCCATCTTCAACATTCATCGTATCCAGTTGCGATTCATCCTGACCTACATGCTCTTTTGGACCTAGGATATTACTAAATAAGACAATCCAAAAACACTCAACTTGTGTAAGAAACCTGACTAAAAATGTAATGCTCCTTGTTGATGCTTAAAGGGTATCCCACATAGGCCAATAGGCACTATGCCTACTAGCCCATGTTAAGCAGGTTCCTCTCAAAGACCCAGCTATTTTTGTACAAGATTTCAGTGTCTCCTTCACCTTGCTAGTGACAGGTATGAAGGCTGTAGTGCTGCACTTAGGGTTGCACCTGACTTGTCACCTTCTACATAAGGTGCCCTCCTTCCTTTAGTGTACATTCTGCTGGTGAGGACTCCAGGTGAGTTGAAATGTAAGTTTCATTTCCATTACTGTTTTCTTGTCTACATGTGGAGTACTCTTCAGTGACCTAGATAAAGTAAAGGTTCTCTTTGGTAAGCTTGCCACTGAGTTAACATTTTCTGCTATATCATACCTTATTGTAATAAGACAAATCTTCAAACATCTGTTTAAGTTTCAACAATAGATGCATTAAGCTCACTATTATAGGCATAATAGTGATTGAATTGAGGATTTATCCCAGGATAACTATAAACAAAGTTAAATGGTATAATTTATTTCCATTTTTTTGAATCTCTAGTCAGAAAATACCCATTGCAATCTTTTTACAGTTGTTTATCAGGTACTTGATGCTGGCTGCATACTTTTAGTACTCCCAAATTATGGTATAGCCCTTAACCCTGGTTTGATATTGATTTGGTTCTAATCTTTTTAAAAAGAAAGAAAAAAAGAGGAGGCAGTATAATTTGGACATGATTCAGCATTTCTGACTTTGCAGTTCACTCTGACCTATGTTTCCTTGCACCATAGTCCAGGATAAATCATACAACCATATTTTGGATAACTTGAAGCCTTGTTTGTCAGAGTACAGTACTGTACCACAATGAGCACTTGTAAACTGTATAACATTGCATCAGAGCCAAACAAAGTATTAGAGCAAGTTCCTTGATGAGCATGAGTAATCTGCATGACATTGTATATGAGGCATACATAGGATCTTGCATGCCTTAAATTATAGAATACATCTAACAGTTATGGCCATTACCTCTCTGGAGGCAGGGTTTTTGGAATCATTGGTAAATTTGTTAAATTCAACATAACATTGTATATTAAGACAAATAATGATCTACAATAATTTCAATGTCATTGGAAGGACCTTGTTATTACTTAGTGTTGGCAGAATTTATTGCAAATTAATCACACATAACTGAACAACTTGTTATAATAAAAAAAAAATAAATTAAATTTTGAAGGCCATAGGCTCTAAATTCCTAGGTATACCAACGGTTTATTTTGAATCAAGTTCTCGATAATACGAAGTGCAAAGATTATGGGGAGAGGGGGGGAAGGGTCTCTCACAGTTAAAACTCTGCAGTATAGGGTTGCCTCTGGCATTCTCATTTCGATCGTCCACGTTGGTTTGCGTGCAGCCAGCAGTAACAGCCTGGTTGATAGGCTCTGATCCACCAGGAGGCCTGGTCACAGACCGGGCCGCGGGGGCGTTGGCCCCCAGAACTCTCTCCAGGTGTTCCTATGAGCAAATGTACTACATTACAGTATTTTCTTATTTGTAGGTTCTTGGCCACAAAGCACTCGGTGCTCCAGTGAAAATGCAACTTGTGGGGATGGAGCAAGGGAGTGCGAATGGAGTGAGCAAGTGTGACTTGAGTTTGTGTTTGAGAAGGTAGCTTCATTTTTAGCAGGTTTTCAGGACTGGGAAGTGCGGGAGAAAGGCGAATTGGAGAGGGTCATTCAGAAAAGTATTTTGCAGAAAGAAATGGAGAAATTCCAGCTTGATTGGAAACTGGAAGTTAACTATACACAATGCTTGGCAGATAAAGAATTTGAGACAATCAAGAAGTGAGAATTACTTTAATTGTTCATTAATAGTTATTTGTGTGTTGTGATTGAAAGGAGTCTCTTACAATGTCAATGTCAAAATTGTATTGGGGAGATATTATATATATACGTATATATATTATAAATTATATATAAATATTTTGCGTGCGTGAGCGTGTTAGATAGGAGTGAATGGAGACAAATGGTATTTGGGACCTGACGAGCTGTTGGAGTGTGAGCAGGGTAATATTTAGTGAAGGGATTCAGGGAAACCGGCTATTTTATATAACCAGACTTGAGTCCTGGGAATGGGAAGTACAATGCCTGCACTCTAAAGGAGGGGTTTGGGATATTGGCAGTTTGGAGGGATATATTGTATTTTTTATACGTATATACTTCTAAGGGAGGAGGAAGTTCGGGTGAGATATAAGCGACTGTTGGCAGAAAGGTGGGTAGTGAAAACTGAGTAGGGGGGGGGGGGGTTGAAGGGGTTGGAATATTTTTTAAAAAATAAAAGGTATTAAATGTGGGGCAGAAGTTTGGGGTTTATAGGAGGGTGGGGGCAGGGGGGAAAGAGGAGTGTTTTGGGGAATGGTAAAAGTGGGGGTGTGATAAAAAAAAAAAAGGTAGCTTATGGGGGTTTTTTTTAAAAAGAGAAGTGTTATAAGAAAAAGAAAGGATAGGAGAGTAAAAGAAGGGAGAGAGGGGTGAGAGAGTGCAAAAGGGAGAATGAAAGTGGGAGGGGGCATTGTCAAGAAATTTTAAATGAAAAAAAAAAACTTTTGGAGTGAGTTAAACAAGTTAAGAAAGCCAAAGGGAAAGTAGGGTTTTGCATTAAAAACAGATTAGGAGTTAGTAGTGGGGAGAGGGGAGGTATTAGGTAGATGGCGAGAATATTTTGAGGAATTTTTTTAAAGTTGAGGAAAAAAAGGGGGCGGTAATTTTTCAGCCGGGGAGGTATACCATCTTTAAGGGGGGAAGGCAAATGTAAGTGTGGGGGTACGTGGGGATTAGTAGAAGAAAGGGGGGAAAGCAGCGGAAAATGATAGGATTTATGACAGAAATGTTAAAAACAGGGGGGGATATGGTGTTGGAGTGGTTGGTATTTTTGTTTAATAAAAGTATAAAGAGGGGAAGGTACCTAGGATTGGCGGAGAGCAGTATAGTCCCTTTTTATAAAGGGGAAAGGGGGCAAAAAAAATTGTAAAAAAAAAGGGGGAATAAGTTTAGGGTATACCAGGAAAAGTAACGGTAGGGGGTTTTAATTGAAAAAATTAGGGGTAAGACAGAATGGAGGATTTCGGGTGGCGGGAGGGTTTTAAGTGGGTAGGGGGTTGTAATCAAGTGGTTTACATTTAAGATAATGTAAATATTTAGAAAAGGGAGGGAAATTTTTATTTCATTTATGGATTTAGAAAAAGCATATGATAGAGTGGATAGAGGAGCAATGTGGCAGATGTTTGCAAGTATATGGAATAGTGGTAAGTTCCTAAATGCTGTAAAGAGTTTTTATGAGGATAGTGAGGCTCAGGTTAGGGTGTGTAGAAGAGAGGGAGAATACTTCCCGGTAAAAGTAGGTCTTAGACAGGGATGTGTAATGTCACCATGGTTGTTTAATGTATTTATAGATGGGGTTGTAAAAAGTAAATGCTAGGTGTTCGGGAGAGGGGTGGGATTAAATTGTGGGGAATCAAATTCAAAATGGGAATTGACAGTTACTTTTTGCTGATGATACTGTGCTTATGGGAGATTCTAAAGAAAAATTACAAAGGTTAGTGGATGAGTTTGGTAATGTGTGTAAAGGTAGAAAGTTGAAAGTGAACATAGAAAAGAGTAAGGTGATGAGGGTATCAAATGATTTAGATAAAGAAAAATTTGATATCAAATTGGGGAGGAGGAATATGGAAGAAGTGAGTGTTTTCAGATACTTGGGAGTTGGCGTGTCGGCGGATGGATTTATGAAGGATGAGGTTAATCATAGAATTGTTGAGGGAAAAAAGGCGAGTGGTGCGTTGAGGTATATGTGGAGTCAAAAAACGTTATCTATGGAGGCAAAAAAGGGAATGTATGAAAGTATAGTAGTACCAACACTCTTATATGGATGTAAAGCTTGGGTGGTAAAGGCAACAGCGAGGAGACGGTTGGAGGCAGTGGAGATGTCCTGTTTAAGGGCAATGTGTGGTGTAAATATTATGCAGAAAATTCGGAGTGTGGAAATTAGGAAAAGGTGTGGAGTTAATAAAAGCATTAGTCAAGAGGGCAGAAGAGGGGTTGTTGAGGTGGTTTGGTCATTTAGAGAATGGATCAAAGTAGAATGACATGGAAAGCATATAAATCTATAGGGGAAGGAAGGAGGGGTAGGGGTCATCCTCGAAAGGGTTGGAGAGAGGGGGTAAAGGAGGTTTTGTGGGCTAGGGGCTTGGACTTCCAGCAAGCGTGCGTGAGTGTGTTAGATAGGAGTGAATGGAGACGAATGGTACTTGGGACCTGACGATCTGTTGGAGTGTGAGCAGGGTAATATTTAGTGAAGGGATTCAGGGAAACCGGTTATTTTCATATAGTCTGACTTGAGTCCTGGAAATGGGAAGTACAATGCCTGCACTTTAAAGGAGGGGTTTGGGATATTGGCAGTTTGGAGGGATATGTTGTGTCTCTTTATACGTATATGCTTCTAAACTGTTGTATTCTGAGCACCTCTGCAAAATCAGTGATAATTTGTGAGTGTGGTGAAAGTGTTGAATGATGATGAAAGTATTTTCTTTTTGGGGAGTTTCTTTCTTTTTGGATCACCCTGCCTCAGTGGGAGACAGCCGACTTGTTGAAAAAAAAAAAATGTATATATATATTGTTAATCTTGCAATTATTTTCGTAAATGAATAAAATTTTTCAAATATTTAAGATTTGTGACATTGTGTACATGTTAGAAGCAATGTAATGTCTTGCTTAATCAAATAGTTGAAACAAAATCATGGCTGCAAAACTGCTAACAAATGGTTTTCAGACAATTTCACTTCAAATTTTTGTAAGGGTAAGGAGCAAAATCAATATTGTATTGGGGAGAGTGGACATAATTTTTTGGTAACCACTGTATGCAGCCAGGCATCAGTTGTCCTTCATAAAGCTGTAATACTGAAATGGTTCACCTAATCATGTAATGCTATAAGCATGTACTATATTATAATCATGTTGGGTAAAACTGTAGTAATATTACAATACGTACTATAATTAATAATGTAATACTGTAGTTAGTAATACTGTAAATAAATGACTAAAACTGAGAACTGTCTAATTGGTGAAGCTGCAGAAACACAGGAAAACATTTATGTATTAATGCTGTACCAGGGGTACCTAATCAGTATTGTAAAATGAGAGGATTTGTTCGGATTTTTAACCCAGAGGGTTAGCCACCCAGGATAAACCAAGAAAGTCAGTATGTCATGGAGGACTCTTATTTCATAGGGGTCCCATAATCTTTTCCCCCCAGGATGTGAGCCATACCTGTCAACTAACATCCAGGCACCTACTTGCTGCAAGATAAACAGCAATAGCAAGTGTAAAGAAACATGCCCATGGACACTAAGGCACGAACATTGCATTGATCCAGTTTGTATTTGGCATAACTTATACAGTGTAAGCTGTTGTCTTGTATTTTTAACGGTTCTTGTTTTTTATACTTTGTACTATTTTTTACCTTTCAAGGGTGTGCCTTGATGCTAGTAGAAGACATGCTCCAAGAACATGAAGCACTACCCTTTCCTCCCTCCCCTTCCTTGGATCAAGCCTTATCACTTCCCATTACCCAAGTTCTGGTATTTAAAAGTTCCCCATTAATATTATGTAGTAGTATTTCCAGAACGTGATGATGACTTATGTATATGCATAAATAAGATACTGTACTGTTCAAAGGGAAAAAAAACAGTGGAAATAAATCATATTACTGGTCCTTGTTGGTTATCTTTGGGAAAAAGTGTAATCTATCAACATTGTATGCCTAACTGGGCATGATGTATATGCACATCTTATTGGATGTAACGTAATGTTAGTATGTACGATATATGCAAAAATTCTAGTACTCGATTTTCCCCAATTTTAGACCATGTCCCACCTAAAATAAAATCCTGGCTCATGTGGTGGATTATGGTAGGTAGTACAGCATTAACCCCTTCAGGGTCCAAGGCCAAAATCTGAAGTGGTGCTCCAGTGTCCAAGAAATTTTGAAAAAAAAAAAAAATTATTTTTTCTTACAGAATTAAAGAGCATATTTTTGTGAAGGTAATAAGACAAAAAAAAAATTCTGATCAGTACGTACTTACCGAGATACAGTGCCAAGAAGTTTGTCGAAAATGATGTGGTGGCGGCAACATCGACGAATTCCACATACGCGCATTACATTATTTTGCGGTTTTTGTTTTTTCTTTTTTTCCAATTTTTTTCTATTCCTACTAACATTTGGGGCCTGAGAGACCAATACTGTATATAATGTACATATATAAACTCACTGTATTGAACACAATAACCGCACTAAAGTTATCATATTATTGTTTACCACTGTTGTTTATTACAATAAACATGCACAAATCTTGTATAATACTAGTGTTATATCATATATTTACATATTTACAATCACTGGACATGGTTTTAGAACTCGGAGCTTGTGGAACTCCTTGAAACAAGGCACCAGCACAGGGGCACCTTACTTTCCTCGCACATAAACCGGGGGTTTTTGCGTCTTTGTTGCCCGTTTTTTTTGTTTGTGCAAGATGATGATCTCTCTGAGCAAATTTCTTCTGGTTGAAGGATTTATTATGAAATGATCACCTTCCCCCCTAAAAACGCTTGGGTATATCCGGGGAATTTTGAGGACCGTGTTGTAAGCGGGTTTTGTTACCTGGTATTTCATATTTTTTGTCGAAAAGACAAACAAAATTCCCCATACAGTGGTCGTTGCCTCTTTATTTGGTAATACTATATGAAATTGAGCATTAAATGTCCATGAGATGGAAGAAAATTTTCATGATCCTTGTAACTCTTACGAACACAGTCCCAAAACCAATCTGCATTCACTTTTGTCAACCAAGCACATGTTTTGTGTATAATCAATCACTGTCACTGGTTTTCGAATACTGTTTCTTTAGCACTCGATCAACTTTGCCACTGTCCTTGCATTTCATTACGGTGAATGGTTTGTCAACATGTACCATCACTCGTTTGTCATGCCACCGTAATGCCATGATGGTCTTTGACAGTAAACAACCTGCACGTCATCACCCGACACCCTGCGTTAAGGCTGGGCATATGTCTACGATTAGAACGCAACTGTGCCACACACATCGTCTTGTTTCACTTATGCATGAAATCACTGAGTTTTATGGGCTTGTGTACCAGTAATAGGTATAAAGGATGTATGCCCCTTACCAAGATAAGGTGCCATTTGATGTTTCTCCACTACTCACCTGAGATACCCAATAACATCTTGGTATCTTTTCAATGGTTTTACTTACCGCGTGTATACAACAATATCCAACACCAGGCCACTGTCACAATCACAGAGTACAAACAGTTTTATACCAAAGCGTTTCCTATTGCACGTATATTACTGCTTGAATGACAGTCTACCTTTGAACAAAATCAGAAGACTCGTCAATTACTAGATTCCTTGTAATGGATAAAAGTATTTGCTGAACTTTTGTTTGAGATACATGGAAACATTTCTAATCTTGGTATAACCTGTCACGTCTGTCAGGCCTGGTTTTTTGTCCAGAGAAGTGCAACATACGTAAGAGTAAGATAAACTGTTAACTGGTATGATTTCACTGAAGACTGGGTAGAATTAGCCGATCTTGGACCAGTATCTTTTTATATTATGCTTAATAGACGTGAGGCAATAAGCATTATTGTTGCAAAAAAGCAAATAACATTTCTGCAACAGTCGTCTCAGTTCCACCTTGTATTCTTGACTGTGGGTGATTAAGATCGTATTTGCCATGGTTGTACTCAAAATACTTATAACTTTCCCTACAATAAATTTCCATCAATAGGCTGGTCAAAGAATAATTCAAAAAAATTCCAGTTTCCATTGGCCGTGGTTCCAAGGGGACAAGTAGGTATAAATTCCACATTGAGAATCATCAAAGTGGTTAGGCTTGGGAACAAAATTGGGGTTTTGCTGCCAATCCCACAAATATGGTTTTTTGCTGGTGGATACTGAGGAATATCTAGGGGTGTTGTGGTGGGCTGTGGGCTGGCGCTGCCGCTTTGTCCTATGAACGCGAGTCCGCAGCGTGGGTCCCAAAGCGTGGCCTGGTGAGTCCACGCATGGCGGTGCCACTACCAATCACCACTAACAACCATCCACTGATGCCAGTGGTCTGTCCTGCCAAGTGTAGCCACATCATCCTCACTATCACTAACCTAAAACTGGTGAGTTGGGTTGGGGCCACAGGATGTACCCTTTCCCCTGGTCCACAGCATCAGGGTACACTACCCAAGCGCATGCGGCGGCGAACATACCGACGCTTCACTGGTAATGATCCTCACTATCGCTACCGATTATCGTCGAGCGCAAAAAAAACACGTCCACGTCAACTATCATCATCATTACTGAAGTCAGAGGCCTGGCCACACGAAAATATTAGTTTTCTCTTTCGGATGAGGAACAAAACCGACCCGGAGTCACGAGTGCCCCACACTCAGAGGTAAAGGTTGAGGATCGTCGGGGTTTTCCTGCACTATTATCGATATCTCTGTTCATTCATTTTCTGGTCCTAACAGAATAAAGAAGCCGTAAACTTCGTCTTCCATTTCCACATACAATCAGTGTCAGGAACTACCAGATAGGTAGAGAGATCCCATTTTCCGGGGAGTGAGAGCTGACTTGGGACGAGGCATGGTGAACAAGGGTAACTGAGCCGGCGTTCCCACAATGCTATGCGGGCGCCTAGATTTTTTGTTTATGGCGCACACCCACCACGCAGACCCGTTCTCACATGTAGGCCTATGAGCGTTTTCGCTCTAAATTTGATGGCGCTAGAATTTTGGCGTAGATCTACGGTTTGGACACTCAACGTAAAGCCGTTGATCTACGGGACGGACCCTGAAAGGGTTAAAATACGAGGGGGGGGGTACATGAGTGCAGTAAGACGTTTTGTACTTTGGTAAGAAAATAGTATGTTGTAGTATTATTTGATTTAGCTCAAATGCTTAATACAGGTTGAATGTAATGTTATACAGTATTGTAGCACTATAATTTTAACACATCTTCAGTTTCATTTCTCAGTGTCAGCATAGAAACAAATGTCGAACCAATAAGTCATTATAATAATTACGATTTTAACAACTCTTTAAATGTTTCTTTGGGAGTTTATTGGTTTTCTGTATAACAAATTGTTTTCCCATCTGATACACATAAGGTATATTAACATTTGTGACTGTTTTATTTCATTATCTTATTGTTTTCTATTTTCAGTTTAGCAAGGCTGAGAGTGAACTGGCAACTCTGTCGTGCATGATTAACCAAGAATTCTCGATTTTGGCTGCAGCACAAGGTGTTGACACACAGGTTAGTCCACCACTCTGTATCAGTTCATGTCAAGGTTGGGGGAGGGGGGAGCGGGTTTACTGATGCTTTTGAAGGGCTCTTCTTTCCAGGAATTTATGCTTCAAAATCCTAGGCAGTTTTTCCTCTTCTGTACAGAGGCTTTGGTCATGTATTGTTGCAGGAGGCTTCTGCCATTTTAAAGTAATGTAATATAAGAAGCTTCTTAACTAGTGTTGCTGCTTATAATTTAATGCATCAAATATTGTTTAAAGTTAGGAAATACATTGAACTCTCTTTACAATTGGAATCTTAACATACGATTTTGTATTAACACTATTGGAAAAAAAAAAGCTATAAAAATTTGTAGCACTTTAAGACTTTAATATTATGTACCAGAGTGTGAATGAATAAGCATATCATAGTTAGGTCCAAGATTTGGGTACAGTAACCTATGCCACGTGCACTTACTTTCTGTGAGCAAATAATTTCTCGAGTTCATCCCCTGGTAAGGAGCCAGTTCCATGAAATTGTTGCTGTGAAGGATTGCAAGACTGAGGCTTTGAAGATATGCATGAAGAATACATAAGCAAAGTTTTAGAAGAGGCTGATGAAGCTTTATAGTTAAGTAAATCTGTGCTTTACGAATGCCGGAAGATAAGCATTTTTCTGTTTTCCCCTCTCTAAGTAATGTAACTTCAAACATGATCCCTCCTTAAAGTTTGTCGATTTTTGCCCATTGTTCACCCTCCAACTAGCAAGATATCCAGCTCTAAGGCTCCAAGACATGATATGCAGGATACAGATGCAATTTGGAGGAATATTTAAAAATATTTTTATGTCCTTTTAATTCAGAATTTTTCAGTTGAAAAGGACAAATTTAGGCAAATTCTCATAATTTTTTTTCTAGCAAGCAAAGATGTTGGATATAAATGGCAGACGTAGACTGTTTCAGTATCAGTATTAATGTGACTTGATTGTTTGTGATTTGTATCTAACATCTGTGTAACAGATAAGACAGCATAGGTTCCCACAATGATACCTCCCTAGTCCTTGCTTTGTGCCTTTCATTTTCTTAGGAAAATAAAAAATTTGATTTACAAACCAAATATTTCTTGTTTAAAGTCAGGCTAGTGTAGTGTATGCTTTGCACTGGCAAGACAGTGATAGTGTGAATGAAAGTGAGTTTTCTTTTTCAGGTCACCTTGCCTTGGTGGAAGATGGCCAGTGTGTATTGAAAAAAAAGTTATTGTCATTCTTGAATTAATACTGTGTATAAATAATTGATGCTGCAGACATTAATACTACATTTCTTTGATTGCAGGTTATTAATGAACTTGTACATAATGTGAAGAATATCAGAGCCCAGCTAAATCAAATACTGAGCGAAGTGTTGGAATTTCAGCAGCAACAACAAACGGTGATGTCGTCTATGCAGTCCCAGCTCAGCACTCTCTGTGTCCAGTTTAATGACCTCAGCATGATTATTGGTCCAGCTGCTCTTGAGGCAGGCAGTGACAAGGAATACTCCACTGAGTGACTCGTAAATCTTGACTCGCTATATACGTAATTGACTACTGTGTATATAAAGGAACTGTATGCGAAAATGTTTTTGGTTTTCTGTGTTTTGAGCAAAATGTTTCCCTATTGAAATGGTTTTGGTGGTAGATTTCATGTAATTTTACAACTAGTCTTAAGCAAAATGGGTGACGAAAGAAATTTCCGTAGTCAGTTTTATGGAAAGGTTGGATTACGTGAAGTTGAAGATAAAAGAACCGTGGAAACATTACTGAAAGAGCAACCATTAGACGAGAAGAAATTTGCTCACTTTTGCCATCGCACTGTTGTCCCAGGTGCATATAGATTTTCTGGTTTGGAAATTACTGTTACATGTAACTCCTCGGTATGCAGAGTCTCAGGATTATGTTATGCAACAGCAAACTTTGTTGTTTGATGACCTGTGGCATATACTTAAAACTTTGAAACTTGAGAATGTGGTGGTGGTGAGAAATGATAACACGAGTGATCTCAGTCTTCCAGTGGATGATGTAACTGTCAAAATGGTAATAAAAAGCGAGGATGAAGCTCCAACCCCTGAGAATTATATGCTTATGTGGTTAATAAGCACAAGCAAGCTAAGCTTCTCTATGACATAAGAAAGAGTTAAGAAAAGTGAATGTCAGCATTTTCTCCAAATTGCGAAAAAAATTTCATGTTTTGTGTGACAACCCTGTTGATATTTTTCATGTGTGTTCGTCTCTCTACTCCTTGCTTTTGAAAAATCATGCTGTGATCACAGATGCTGTAATGGAGGCCATTGGGATGTTGCGCAAGGAGAACGCCTCTTTACATTACCACCTGATGAAGATTGAGCTCTTCACTAGCAGTTTGTTGGTGGACCTGTGCCTCAGTGTCTTCTGTGACATATTTCCTGAAACTGCCGTAGAGAAAATACTAGATAAGGTGATTGCTGGTGCATTTAGGGTGTTTGCCTTTGTTACATATTCCTTACTTGTGCACCTTAAACAGCCTCTTGCTACTGTGTTAAGTGTAAAAGGCATTATGAGCATTTTGTACACAATTCGCAAGGAGGAAGCTGAGATTCTTGTTAACTCAGCATTAGATCAGTGGCTTAAAATTGTTAAGAAAAGACCACAACAGTAATAAAACAATGATGTACACATACAAAACTTTTGTAATATAGAATGATCCAGCATTTTCTTTAGTACTACTGTATTATAAAATGTTTATGTGTATAATGTATGTATATGTAGTACAGCATAAACCATGTTGTGTGTGTGTGTGTGTGTGTGGAACAGAATTCTTCCTCCGTAAGCCATGCGTGTTGTAAGAGGCAACTAAAATGCCGGGAGCAAGGGGCTAATAACCCCTTCTCCTGTACAAATTACTAAATTTAAAAAGGAAAACTTTTCTTTTTCTTTTTGAGCCACCCTGCCTTGGTGGGATACGGCCGGTTTGTTAAAAAAAAAAATATATATATAATGAGCAGTTGATTGTGCTGTCCATAATAGTACATTTACTGTACTTGGTTGCTGAAGCACGTTTACACTACACATTCATCCTGTACCATTACTTGTCCAACGACTTAAGGTTAGTTTTGCAAAATTTTGCACATACTTCCGTTACTTTATAATTATTATTTTAATCTGGATGGGTTGGCCCCATCATCAAAAATTTAAAATCCCTCCCTGCAAAATCCCTTTTGAACAAAAATGGCAAAGTGGTCACCCAGTCAGTTTGCATTTTGCTTTCATCTCTAAGATTGTGGTTATTTAACTTTTGGTGGTACAGTTAATAACTTGTTGATCATTGTTGATATAAGGGCAAAGTTTTACAGAATATTATGGTGCTGCCTTGAGACAAACTAGGAAGTCATTAAGTGGAAATAAAGGGTGAGCTAAACAAAAGTTTAAGCATTTGATGGTGTAGATTGTGAACATTGCCAGAAGTTTTTTTTCTGCACAACTACTGTCTTCTGATATTTATTATGTTTTGTTTCAGGCAATAAAATTGGTGATTACTAATAGTGGTCATTTTTAGGTGTTTCTGTACCATAACCCTTAATTACATCCTCCTCCTATGGGAAATAGCAGTTTGCATTATAAATTTTGCTTTATGAAAACTATGGTATTTGTAAGAACAGGAACTCACACGACTTTTCTTTCTCTCTCGTCTCTCCTCTCTCTCTCTCTCGGTCACCTCTCTCTCTCTCTCGGTCTCTCTCTCTCTCTCTCTCTCTCTCTCCAAATACATCTTTGATACAACCCCTCTTCAAAAATAAAGGGGGGGGGACTCCTTGGCACAGTGAAGAGGCTTTCATCTTTCTCCCTTCCCTGTTCCTCCTTTTCCCCTCTGCCATTCATACTTTTGGCTTTAGGATCCACACAGGAATTCTAGCTCCTAGGCTGGGGAAAAGGTTTCATTGTCTATCCCATTCCATCCTCTTCAAGGGGGGCTCCTTGGCATGTTGAAGAGGCTCTTGGTCTGAGGAATTAGCCCTATCTCCTTCTTCCTCAGACCGAACTAATACCCCCCCATTCTCCCCTCCTCCCCCATCCCATCCTCCCTATCCTCACCCTTTTTCCATCCTCCTCCTCCTCCCACCCTCCACCTTTGCCCTTCCTTCCTCTTTTTGGGCCTTTGGGAATTCCTTTTCTCCAACAGGCGCGCTAGTTTCCGTAGGTAGGGGAAAGGACACCGGGGTCCATGCCCATCCGTTGAGGTTTTTTTTTCTTGCGGTGGCTGTAGTTTGTCGTGGAATCTGATTGCCTGGGGATTCCCGATCCCCTCTTTCCGGTACCCGGAGTAGCTTTGGGTGTCTTTTTTCGGCAACGCGGGTGTATCTCTGGAGAGCCACCTTTTGGATTCCGGGGGTGTGGCCGAAGGAGGTATGCTTTGTGGCGGATACCGGCCGACCTCATCCTTTTGTTTTTTGTCCACCGAGGTACTCGGCAGATGTGAGGTTGCCTATCCCGGATTGCTGGTTTACTGGCATGAAGGGTAGGTATTGGCACGGTTCCATGCTGCACTGCACTACTAGCGTGCTGAAGTCCTCCTGGGCGCGAGGGAGATTCCGGCCCTTTCAATCCTCCTGGGAAGTATTCCTCCCCTCTCCCCCCTTTTTTTCTATATTCTTTTTTTTTTTATTTTTATTTTCTTTTCTTTCTTTTTTTTCTTAACAAAAAGCAAAGGAGTAAACCTAACCATTGGCAGCCTATTTTTTCCCATGAACCCACTACCCCCGGGCCCCCTTTCTTGGTACCGCACCCCATTCTGACCCTGCCTTGTGTTTAGACCGCTCTTTTTCGGACACTCCCTGATGCCCCTGACCTCTTGCTGGTGCTGTTTCCTCGCCCGCTTCAGGTACCGGTGGCATCGACTGACACCTTCGATTTGTCTGAACTTCTTAACTCCGCTCTTCCTTTGACTATCTTCCGCATCTCTTCTCCCTCTACTGTCGGCATTTTTTTCGAATTGCCCGCTCCCATTTCACGCCAGACCAACTCCGGTCCTACTCCTAAAGCCAACGGTCAATCTTCCTATGTTGCTGCTTCCTTCGTATACCTTCCCTTCTACTCGGAAAAAGACCGACACGTCAAGCACTTCCCTCTCCACGCTCAGTTTCGGACCACACAAATGGACTAAATTTCTTTACTTAAGAAACCGACTTCTTCTGCTACCTTATTTCTGACCATAGTAGTGGCAAAGCGCTCCTGCGTCATGTTGGTAGCGTATTTCATTTCAATGCTCTCAAGAGCGGTATCGCATCGCACTCCCAGAATGCTACCCAAGCTCATGATCTTTCTCTCTCCTTTCGAAATCGATACTACATTCCTATCACTATTGAAAAAACATCTTTCTCTCAATTCTTGTAGTGGTACTGTCATTCTGGGCCCCATACCATAGTCCAACAGAATTTCCAGTCCATGGGCACTGAACTTTTTTTGAACAGCAGCTGGAACTCCAGGACTCCCAATCCTCAAAGTAGAACCCCACCCAACTTACGTCCCTTCCTGCCGCGGGCCGGAGACGTTTACCCTTGCCAATGTGGCTTCGTTTTAAAACTTTGACAGCCGAGAACTCCCCGTCCTCTGTATATTCGTGGACATCGTTACAAGTTCGAAAGGTGATACCTACCCAACCGCCAACAATGTAAAATTGCTGTGCGTTTGGGTCACCCAGTCGAAAAAAAAAAAATTATTGCAGATCTATGGCCGAATGCCCAGTCCCTGTGGTGCCGACAGACCATTCCCTAATACATCTGCAGTCAACCTCCATCCTTGCCTTGATTGTAATGAAAAGCTCACCACTTCGTACTCCCGCCGTTGCCAGTCCTACTCAAATGAACGTGAAATCATTGCCTCAAAGAGGCAGAAGGTCCCCTTTATCTATGCAAGTTACTTATCTCCGCCTCCAAGGGAGACTACCCCCGTGTTTCTTATTCTCGTGTTTCCCAAACATTCCCCCCCCACTTCTGGGGTCCCATCTTCTGCAGCCTCCTCTGTTGTACCCCTCCCATAAGCCACTACTACTCCGCATCTAATTCCTTTTGTCTGTCCTGGCATCTGGACGTCCCGACCTACAACTCGTTCTGTTCTCACATCTTCTTCGCGTCCTTCCTCACAAGCCCCCAGTATCGACAAGACCTCGTACGACACCTATCAACCAATCGCCCCTCAACTCAGAAGTTCCAAAAATCCACATTGCTCAACATCTTCTTTTGCCCCTTCCTTCCCTTCTTCCACCTCCACACTTTTTACCTTTCCAGTCTCTGTACCTAGTTCTTCCCACTCTCTCTGGCTCTATTACAAGTGTGGAGATTCACCCTCCCCTCGTACTATGTATGCCTTCCACCTCCCGCCGTTCCCCTCCCAAGAGTCTCCCTCTTCTGCCACCTCCCACACATCCAGTCCCTTACACACTCCCTCCCCCCACTACTTTGGTAACAGTCCCATTACTGTCCAAATCTTTACTCCACCCTCCTCCCTTTCTATCTCCAAATGGTCTCCCATACATCTTTGGAATTCAGAAGACACTTAAGCCATTGTAAAAATATTGCAGAGACTAAACCTTCCATGGACACGATTCACCTGCTGTTCCCTTCTCTTCACCTCCACCTCACATTTTCACAACCCTATTCTTCGCAACGCTCCGTTCCTTCGCTACTTTGGAACATCTTCCAATGCCACCACCACACGTTTGACTTTTCTAACCCCTCTAGGGTCCCGTAGGTGCCTTTTACCTACAGATTCCGGTATTTTTTCTTCATCGCCAATCATGGCCTATTTCCAGTGAATATCCGCGGCCTCAGGGTAATCGGGGTGAGCTTCAGATGTTGCTTTCCCGGTTTTGGTTCCCCAGTTGTGCATGCTTACAAGTAACCAAAATTACACTCGGAGCTGTTTTCCTCCTAACCTATCCAGGCTATACTTTGTTGTATTCTTCGGATCCTATTCTCAGATGGGAACCTTTAATGAAAGTGCCTTCTTCTTCTACGCAAATGAATATTCCGTTACTGTCAACTATTTGTCCATAACCTCGTCGCATTACCTGCAGCCCGATCCACTTGAATAAGTGGGTTTACAATATGGCTTTTATATCTCTCTCCTTCTCGGGCATTTTCTATCCCAGACTTTTTGCCTTTCTTTTGTTTTCATCCTTACCGCCACCAACTTCTGTTACTTGGTGATTTTTAATGCCCACCGTTTCTCTGGGGGGGGTCACATTGTGACTCACGGGCATCCAGTTGGAGGCTATTCTCGCCTCTCACCCCCTCCATGTTTTAAATACGGTACTCCTCCCACCCATTTTTGATCCTCTACTCATAACTCTCTCTTGCATTCGGTCTAATCAGTCTGCTCTTCCTCCACTGCACTAGACTTTTCACCTGGACACTGGTCTGTTCTACCAGACTTACTGACAGCGATCATATTCCGATCATTCTTACTTCTCCTCCTATTCAACCACCTTTCCGTAGCCCTCGGCGGCAATTTTGACGGGCAAATTGGGCACTTTTACTCACACCTCACTCTGCTTTTAGTGAGGTTCCTTCCTCCTTCATCCTCCATTGATGAGCTCCTACGACATCTCGACCGCAGTTTTATATCCGCACTTTCTCATTCTATACCCCAAACCTCAGGCAGGGCATTCTCAGAAGTGCGTGCCTATGTGGTCCTCCTCCTGCTTGTGCTCGTGCAGTACGTTTGAAATGTGCTGCATGGGCAGGAACCGGTAACAATAGAACGCGAGAGACTGTTCATGAATTTTAAGCAGAAGCGTGCGATCGCTCGCCCGTGTCATCCGTGAAGCTAAACGGCACTTGTTGGCACACTGTTTCCACCCTCCACCTCTGCTTCATCTATGAGTGGCTGTCTCTGGGAAAAAAAGTGAGGAAATTGATGGTAAATACTCTCCTGACCCGGCACCTGTTCTACGTCCTCTTAAGGGGTGGCTCCTTGGCGTGTGAAGAGCTCTTTGGTCTGAGGAATTTAAGCCCCTGTCGGTCTTCTTCCACAGACCGAACTAATTACCACCCCCCATTCCCCCTCCCCTATCCATCCCTCCCCATCCTCCCCTTTTTCCCTTTCTCCTCCTCCTCCTCACCTCCTCCCTTTTGCCCTTGCCTCTTTTTAGCCCTTCGTGATTTTGCTCACCACAGGCGCGCTAGTTCCTTAGGTAGGGGAAAGGACACCGGGGTACATCCCATTCCGTTGAGGTTTCTTGGCGGTTGGCGTAGTTTGCCCGGGAATCTGGATTGCCTAGGGATGTCCCGATCCCCTCCGTATCCCGGAGTAGCTTTTGGGTTCCTTTGGGCGACGGGTGTATCTTGTCTCTGAAGCCACCTTTTCGGATTCCGGGGGTGGTGGCTGAAGGATGGCATGCTTTGTGGCGGATATCCGGCCCCCTCTCCTTTTGTCCACCGAGGTAGCTTCGCGAGATGTGAGGAGGAGGTTGCTATCCCAGATTGCTGGTTTTACTGCATGAAGGGTAGGGTATGGCACGGGTTTTCCATGCTCATCCTGCGTTACTAGCGGTGTCCAGTCCTCTTTAGGGCGCGGAGGGAGATTTCTGGCCCTTTCATTCCTCTAGGAATCTATCCCTCCCCGGTCCCCCCTTTTTTTTTTCTTTTTTTTAATTTTTATTTCTTTTCTTCTTTCTTTTTTTTTTCTTAAAACAAAAAGAAAGAAGTAAACCTAAAACCATTGGCAGCCCCCTAGTCCAATGAACCTGGTACCCCCCCGGGCCCCCTCTCTGATACCGCACCCCGTTCTGACCCCTGCCCTCGCTTTGGCACCACCTTCAGACATCCTCTTGCCTCTTTGTACCTATTGCCGGTGCTGTTTTCCTCACCCGCTTCAGGTACTGAGCCCTCGACTGACCCTTCGATTTATCAGCCCTTTTCGCTCTCCTCTGACTTTTGCTTCCGGCCTCTCCCTCTACGGTGCGGCAATTTTCAAATCGCCGACCCGTTCCAACGTGGGAAACCAACTCTGGCCCCCACGCCTAAACGTCAACGACAATTACCTGCTGATGATACTTCTCCACCTTCACCTTCTCGTTCTTCTCAGAAACGATCGACACGTCCTTCACTACCTTTCCCACGCTCATTTTTCAGACTGAACAGGGGACTAAATTCTTCATTTAACGACCAACTTCCTCTACTGCCTATTTTTCTGACCATAGAAATTGGCAAGGCACTCCTACGCCATGTTGGTAAAGATATTTCTTTTCATGCTCTTAAGAGCGTACGCGCATCATTACCGACAGAATGCTACCCAGGCTCGTGAGCTCTCTCGTCTTTCCCATATAGATACTGTTCCTGTCACCCTTGAAAAACACATTCCCTCAATTCTTGTAGTGGTACCGTTATTCTGCCCCATACCATAGTTCAACAAAATTTTCCCGACATGTGCACCGACATTCTAGAACAGCTGGAACTCCAAGATCTCCCAATCCTCAAGGTAGAAAACCCTTTCGTTCTTCCTGCCCGTGGGCGGAGACGATACCCAGCAATGTGGCTCGTTTAACTTTTGACAGCCGAGAACTCCCATCCCCCGTTTTTTATAGCAGGACATCGGTTACAATTCGAAAGGTGATCCCCCAAAACCACAACAGTGTAGAAATTGCTGGCGATTTGGCCATCCAGCGAAATATTGCAGATCTATCGCCGAATGCCCAGTCTGTGGTTGGGCCCATGACCATTCTAATACGTCTTGCAATCGATCTCCCTCTTGCCTTAACTGTCATGAGGCTCACCCTTCGTACTCCTCGCCGTTTTCAGGTCTTTAAACGAGCGGGAAATCCGTTACCCAAAGAGACAGAAGGTCTCCCTTATGCCATGGCAGTTTCTCATCTCCGCCTCCAAGGAGACTCCCACGTGTTTCTTATTCCCGTGTTTCAAAACGTCCCCCCACTTCTGTATCCCATCTTTCCTACACCCACCTCTGTGGTTACCTCTCCCATAATCACTCCTGTATCTAATCCTTTGCTGTCCTCGGCTCAGACGTCCCTACTTCAACGCCTCAGTCTAATCTCCGGCTTCTTCGAGTTCTCTCTTACAAGCCTCAGTATCGACGAGACCTCTACGACACCTCTTCCCACTCGTCCCTCTACTTCTCAAAAAATCAAAAAAAGGTCCGGTAACCCTCCTACCCATCTTCCCCCCCTCATTTTACCCTCCCTGTCCGCCCTAGTTCTTCCCCTCTCACGGCTCAGTTTTTCAAGTGCAGAGGTTCA
>NC_069487.1:187365-214865 GCF_026875155.1 Cherax quadricarinatus
TGGGAAGACAAACCATGGCTGCTTCTTTTGGGGATAAGCTACAAATTTTTTTTTCCCCTTGAATGATGGGCGGGGCCCCATTACTAATGTAGGGAAAAATTTTAAGACAATGCCAGTATATCTAATTTAGAATGTTAAAGTATGACCGAATTTTTTTATCATTGTCACTAATTTAAAGTTGGCAGGTTTTTTCCTACAGTATCAGTGCTTGTTGGGGCTGCTTCTAATACTTTAATTTAGTTTTTCGGGCGCTAGCATTAAGACTGCAAATGCTGGAGCATTTATCGTTTTCCCCCTGCAATATTGCAAGTCCTATGTGTAGATTGCAACACAAAGGTCAAGAGCTATCTTTTCAATGCTCGTGAAGACTGGTATCCAAACAGGGGAGCCTAAATTTGTCTCGAGCCCACAACCCCCGTTGTTCTCGTTTTCGGGAAAACCAAACCAGTTCCACTGGCACCGTTGTTTGAAATTAAAAGGTCAAGTGGATAAATGGTGAGCAGGGTCGAACCCGGGTAGCCCCATTTTTTTGATTCGAAATCGCTTGTTTTATTTTTCATTTAAAATATATTATATAATAATATAATATTATTATATATATAATAAAAAATTTTTATAAAATTTTAAAAATATATATATATAATTTAAAAAGTCGGGGGCCCTCTCCCACCATCTTTGTACCAGCAATGAAACTTTTTTAAATCTTTTATACCATATTAGTAATAAAATTACCTATTGGAAAAAAAAAAAAAAAATGGGGTGGGAGGGATTTGGAATATTCAAAGCTTTAGAAAAAATCCAAAAATTTTTTCCCGAATCTTCTTATCCACTTTTCCGAGGTATTTGTCCCCCCAATTTTGCACTTATGTAATAAAAGTAATATTCAAAAATTCTTTTAGTTTATTATAAAAAACTTTCGAAAATTATCTTCAAATCCATCATAAAAAAAAAAAAATTAAAATTTAGAAATTTGAAATATTAAAGTTCGAGATATTAGATACGGGAAAAATTGAAAAAAATACGCGGAACAAATATCACACAGGAGATTATTACCCCCAGAGAGAGATAAATCATTTCTGGATAATATCCACAATTTTTTTAAAGAAATTAAAGAGAGTCGTTTTTCTCTCGTAAAGTGCAGGTAAACGTTCTCGTTAGTAAGTTGTGTTTTGTGGGTGTGTGGTGTTTGTTGTGTGTTGTGTTGTGGTGTTTGTGTGTGTGAGTGAGTGAGTGAGTGATGAGAGAGAGAAGAAGAGAGAGAGAGAGAGAGAGAAAGAGAGAAGAGAGAAAGAGAGGAGGAGAGAGAAGAGGGGAGAATCCAACATACCAAACCCTTTTTTGGGCAAACACTTCATGGGCATCAGAGAACCCCGGGGACAATCAAACCACCCGGGTAGGGGGTTTAAACTATACACATACACACACCACAACACACACACACACAACACACACACACACACACACCACCACAAACCACACAATTCAAACAATTCTTCTTCACTGACTCAAAAGGCCCCCACTAACACCCTCAAAAACTTCCTCCGGGCGCTATTCCTTCCTTTGAGATCGGGCACCAAATTTTCCCACGGGGAACGGCTTAAACTCTTTCACTCTCAAGTCGACACACAACTTGCCCCTTCGGGGTTTTTTTATCCAAAAAATTTTTTTAAAAGAAATCCGACCAAACGCCCTGTCGTTTCCAAAAGAAAAATTTTTCACATATAAAGTTAATTTTTACGATAAAGTTACTTTTTTATCATAAGTACTTTTACCATAGGAAGTTACATTTAAAAAACCACAAGTTACATTTTAACCGCAATTTCATTTTGAACCGAGAAAATTTTTAACACAAAAGGGTTACTTTTTGTAACACAACAAGTTATTTTTGTAAAACGCTTACATTTGTAACACAGCAAGTTACTTTTTAAACAAGCAAGTTACATTTGTAACACAGCAAGTTACATTTGTAACACAGAATTTACATTTGTAACACACAATTACATTGTAACACAACAATTTAAATTTTGTAACACAGAATTTACTTTGGAACAAGAAGTTACATTTGTAACACAAAAAATTACATTTGTAACACAAAAATTAAATTTTTTAAACCAAAATTACATTTTTAACACAGCAAGTTAAAATTGTAACAAAAAAAAGTTACTTTGTAACACAAAAATTTAAAAATTTGTAACACAAAAAATTCTTTGTAACAAAAAAGTTACATTTGTAACACAAAAAAGTTTTTTGTAACCAAAATTACTTTTTGAACACAAATTTACATTTTAAAACAAAAAATTACATTTGTAAAAAAAAAAAAAAATTACTTTTTAACACAAAAAGTTACATTTTTAGCACAAAAAAATTACTTTGTAACCAGAAATTTTCATTTTTTTTCCTAGGTTCTTTTTTTCCCGCTTTTTCAGGCGGACGATAAACCTTAAAGGGGGACGGCTTTATTCGGGGAAATGCTAACCGGGGGTACTACGCAGGCTTCTAACTGGGGGTCGATCATTTGATCTAGAATTTCAATGTTAAAAGCAGGGGATTTAAAACCTTGTGGAGGCTGAAAAAAAAACCCTTAAAACCCAATTTTCAAGGTTATGGATAATCACACATCTTGAAACCCCTTCGCTGTTACATTTTATCACCTCTTTAGGGACAAAGAAGACTACCTGCAGGGCGAAAGTTTGAGACATGACGATTACGTCATCTAAGTACACCATACGTGCATTACCATTAGAACCTCTAAAGATATTAGTCTATGACCTTGAGACCGTATAGGGGAAGATCGTAATCCAAAATTCCATCGTAGGTAGTGAAAATGCCTGTAGGAGTGGAGAATGCAGTTTTAGCTCTTGGGCTGTCCTCGTTGAAGAGGGACTTGCCAAAACCCCCTTGTAACAAATTCTATGGTTGAAAAGACTTTTGTTATTCATCCCAGTAATATCAACTCACACTTGGATCTTTATCACTACTACCACCTAGTAATATCAACTACACACTGTGGCTCTTGATCACCTACTAAACAACCTATAATATTACACTACACACCAGGAATCTTATACACTACTAGCAACCTAGTACATCCACCTACACACCAGATCTTATCACTACTACAACCTATAATATCAAGACACACAACACTCGGAATCGTATCTATCACAACTACAACCCATAATATTATACATACACACACCAGGATCTTATCAACAACTACAACCTAGTAATATCAACTACAACCACCGGATCTTATCACTACTACAACTATTAATATAACTACACACCAGGATCTATCACTAATTACAAGACCTAGTATATCAACTACACGACCAGGATTTTATCACTACTTACAACCTAGTAAAATTAGACTACATACCAGGACTTATCACTCACACAACCTAGTATAGCATTCCAAACTCTAAAAGAAAAGCTAAACATCTGCTGCTCCAATTTTTGAAATTTTCCACTTTTTCTAAGAACCGCTTCTATCTTGACAACTGATGCTAGTTCAATTTGGCAATAGGTGGCCGTACCTAAGCCTCATAAGACCGAGGCAAGTACAACCGGTTAGCATTTTGCTTAGCCAGTCCGATTCCTTACAGAAGCTGAACGTGAATTAATAGAGTAACTGAGCAAGAAGCTTTAGCAATAGTATGGTCTTAAAGTAAAAGCACTTCCGAGACAATTATTTATCAGTACTGTACTCCTGGTTTTCATGTCTTGACAGACATGCACCACTGATACCTTTATTACCAGAACAAACAACCTACTGAAGTTACCCAGAATGGGACCTTGACTATCCAAAAGGTCAAGTCCCACCTTTGAAACACCTTACCTGGCAAGTCAAAAGTAGTCGCCGATGCCTTAAATACTTATCGCGACATGTTTAGTATAGTAACCTCAGGAGACCCTCTTCAATTTAGTACTGAAGATGTAAAGAATGCTCAACGAACTGAACCCATGTGGTCTGGTTGATTCGATTCCTGCTCCAGGAATCTTATTTCTGACTGTGAAGCCACCAGCACCCATCAGTGACTTTTGTCCATGAACCAAGAATTACTGTATCGAACAACAGCCGAGTTGAGTAACTCCTAGCAGAAGAGTATACCAGTTAGTAATGCCACTAGTCACTATGAATGTAGCCTTACAGCTAGTTCAGGACGTACCAGGTGTTGTCACACCCTGGTATGGATCGGTTTCCGGTAAAACAAGCCAGATTGAATACTTTTGCTCGATGGCAACTGATATTTTCTGATATGGTTAGGAAAGTAGTTGTAGCGAGGCATGCAACCTAAAGGCAATTGCTAATGGTCCTAATCCAGATCCAATGTAATCCAACTACTAGCGAAAACCTTGGGAAAGAGTGCGCTAGATTTGATAGACTAATTTCCAATGTTCCCTCCAAGGCAACAAACATCTGTGTGGTTTTGTAAGACCATTTGCACCAGATATTGGTGAGTTAATTTCCTAATTGCAGATAAGACTGACCGAACCAGTACTAAAGCGTTTAAAGAACGCATTATCTGCAGGCAACCACTCCAAAAGTCCCTAGTAACAGATAACGGAGGTGAATTCTGTAATGAAATTCCTTGAAAAATTTGTGTACCTTGTACAAGATCACTAAATCCACCATTGTTTCCTCATCATCCTGCCAGCAATGTGGTTAGCGGAACGAACCAATAAGAAAGTACTGTGAATGTCATTGAAGCTATCTAATCAATCCCCAACAGTGAAACTAAGGGAATGAAGTTAAACCTGATGTTGCAGTTGTGCTATACATTCTGCTTACAATGTTTCTATAGGTGAACACTCCACAATTATGCAATGTAGGTGAAGATAAACGTTTTGCCTTTATGATTGTTAAATTCTAATCCGAAACCAATTACAACCCTGATGATTTCGTAACCAACTCGTAACCACTTAGCTAAAGTGTTTTTTTAGAAGAATCCGTGAAACATCTACATAAAACAAAGCTGAATTCACGAAGAGTCGCAAACACTCGATCAAAGCCATCCAACCAAAATCAAAATAGTAGGTTCGAGAGTTATGGCTGATTAACTTTAAACCAAACGTCTGCAATGCAAAGCCTTGATCAAAGGATTGTTGGTCTTATCGAGTAGTTGAACATATCACTGTAATAAGTATACGAGGTTTTGTAGAGAGATTAGTACATTGGTCAGTTATAAGAATCAGGCATTTGGATCATAATGAAGTTTAGTATGTATGATAATGACGTTCCAACCCAGACTAATTGACAGACTCTGACAATCCTCCTGACCAGACTCTCGTCCACTTTGCCTCTGATACTCAGTCCAGACGAATTCAACCTGAATGTCGTTATTCCCTACGGTAACACGACAGGTTTTAGAAATCCTCAAGTAGCATTTGTAACGTACTACCTAATTCAGATTGCCATCAATACAGGCATGATTAGCCAGTGCAACAAGAGTTTGATCCTCCCAGAGATGACAAAACCCATTCTGCCATATATCAATCTCACCCTAAGCAGAGTTTTGGGTTAAAATGTACATAAACCCTGTATAGATGAATAATTAACAGTTATCAACTCATCGTATTCAAGAATTTTTTTTTTGTGTTTTAACGTTTCCGCCGAATTCTGAGAATTAACAGTCTAGTATTTGAGTGCAACTCGAAATCGCCTTTCTGTTAAACAACTTCTTATTCTTCTTTGTATATATTTCCTTCCTCAGTAATCCGTAATCACATGAATACAGATCCGATCTATCCAAATTTTTTTTATAACTTATAATAACATCGATTGTGTAATCTCAACCGTAGAGTTTCATGCGATGAGTTGTGCTATATTATAACCTTGTGTTTCATTACGTAAGCTTCCATTCCAATGTCTAACTTATGTATATTATGAATGTCAATTGTTGTGTAACTTTGACATTGTAATAGAAACAGCCCAAGCTCATTACCTGCCGTCTCTAGCTTGTATTTAGTTTGTATGTCGGGACGACATACGTTAGCCGTCACCCCGAGCTCTCAGTAGTAGTACCAATTCCTAGTAAAAACCAGTTTACCTTGTATACCAGTGAACCAGTAGATGACTCACTACCACCGTCTCTGCGTAGAATCACTGACTGTATTCATAATTGCTGCTGACCATTAGCAGGATTTCAAACAACCTCCCCTCCCCCATGGCACTCTCTGGTGGGTCAGTCAGGCTAGGGGAGCAAGAGAGGCAGGGACGGCTGTTGGCGCTTCCCCACAACCATTCCGTTTATATTAATACTACTACCTCTAGCCTACGTGAGTAATCTTACCCTATCCACGTTTTCCGAAAACCCATCATGACACTTGTATACTCAACACTAGTTGCTTAATTTATACATGTTAAGTACACCGGGAAAGACAGCAACCAAGCTAAATCTGCTTGAGAACATCTAATTTCCTTTCCATAGATTAAAAGGCTTAATTACGTGTGTTTATTAAATAGGTGTGTGAGAAAAGCAGAAGTTCCCACGATCCACTCCACTTGTTTCGATGTTTTATTTTGTTGCAGACACGGAATTGTGACTTATCATCTAATCATGTAAAGTGTTCCAATAATCACCGTATTTGTGACTTTCTTCCACAATTCATGAAAACCGTTGCCACCCGCAGCCAAACAACTTATAACCTCTCTACCTTTCTTATTTTAACACTATCCAGCAAAGAATTAGAAACAACTTCTAAAAACTTAACAGTAAACGAGTGAGGGGGGAGAGAGGATTGTCAGGGGCATACTGACCTGACAAATGTCTGTAGACTCCGTCAATTCTAGAGAGAGGGAAAGCTGTCTTGAGAGAGTAAGAGCTGTTCTGAGAGAGGGAAAGCTGGTGTGTGGAGGGAAAGCGGTCTGAGAGAGGAAAAAGCGGGTCTGAGAGAGGAAAGTGGTCAGAGAGAGGACTGTTCGAGAGAGGGAAAGCGTCTGAGAGAGGGAAAGCTGGTCTGAGAGAGGGAAAGCTTGTCGCTGAGAGAGGAAAGCTGGTCTGAGAGAGAACGCTGGTCTGAGAGAGGGAAAGCTGGTCTGAGAGAGGGAAAGCTGTCCTGAGAAGGGGAAGCTGGGTCTGAGAGAGGGAAAGCCAGGTCTGAAAGAGGGAAAGCTGGTCTGATAGGAGGGATAGCTGGTCTGAGAGAGAGTAAGCGGGTCTGATAGAGGGAAAGCTGTCTAGAGAGGAGAAACGGGTCTGAGATAGGGGAGCAGGTCCTGAGAGATGGGAAAACTGGTCCTGAGAGAGGGGAAGCTGGTAAGAGAGAAGGGGCTCTGGTCTGAGAGAGGTGAGCTGGTCTGAGAGAAAGGGGGACTGGTCTGAGAGAGGGGAAGCTGTCTGAAGGAAGCTGATATCAGAAGGAAGCTGATCTGAGTGAGGGGAAGCTGGTCTGATAGGGAAGCAGGTCTGAGAAAGGGGAGCAGGGGAACTTATCCAAGAAAATATTACCCAGAGGACAGTGAGGAAGTCTCAACCCTGTGGAGTAATTTACCTGACGACAGGTCCTGTCATGAAACCCGGCAGGCAGCGGTACCATTAAGGGAAGAGGTAGGGGGATGACGAATGTACAATTACAGCAGGAGATAAATACCTTCAATGAGGCACCTGAACAATAAAACGGAGGAGGAGGAAGAAGTGGAGGAGGAAAGAGCGGGCGCTGTGTCCCAGGGGAAATCCAGAGACGAGTGGAAATGTGAACAGCAAAGAACCATTCCCTGTTGTTGTTTATTACTGTTGCTGCTGCTGCAGTGTTGTTGCCTAATGCTGCAATGTTGAGTTGGTGTTGCAGTTGCCCTCGATGCTACTAATACAGCTTCTGGGCGCTACGTGCTACTACTACTACTAGCTGCCGCCTGCTTCTGGCTGCTGCTACCTGTTCCTGCTGCTGTGTCTATCTCATCAACTTGTGCGGTACTGTATTCGAGATTACGACCATGGATGAAGAACAACTCATGTTTGACAGTTGAACGAAGGATAGAGGAATCCTTTTCCATCCATCGACAAAGAATTTCGGAGGTGCTGACTCACTTTTCTTTGTTTTGTTTATGTTTGGAAAAGTCTACAGCAGAGCTAATGATCCCACATCCTCAATTTCACGACGAGATAGATTGTAGGCCTGGGCTCGTGATATGTGGGACGGACTGTAGGCCTGGGTCATGATACGTGGACACAGTATGGCCTGGGTTTCGTGGATTAGGGCGGACGACTGTAGTCCTGGGTATCAATGATAGTGGAACTGTAGGCCGGTTTCGCGGATAGGGGACGAGCTGTAGGCCCGGGTTTCGGCTGATCGGGGACGACTGTAGCCTGGGTTCTCCGATAGCTGGACGACTGTAGGCCTGGGTTCCGCGGATATGGGGAACGACTGTAGCCTTGGTTCGCGGATAGGGGGGACGACTGTAGGCCTGGTTCGCAAATAGGTGGGACGACTGTAGGCCGTGGGTTTACATCGATAGGTGACGACTGTCGGCCTGGGTTCCCGGAAAGGGGGGACGACTGTAGGCCTGGTTCGCGGATACGGGGACGACTGTAAGGCCTGGATTCGCGGATACGGGGACGACTGTAGGCCTGTTCATCGATAGTTGTACGACTGTAGGCCCTGGTTCGCGAAAGGGGGGACCGACTGGTAGGCCCGTTCGTAGATAGTGGGTACGACTGTAGGCCCTGGGTTCATCGATAGGTGGGACCGACTGTAAGGCCTGGTTCGGATAGGGGGGACGACTGTAGCCTGGGTTTCATCGATAGTGGGACGACTGTAGCCTGGGTTATCGTGGATAGAGGGGATGACTGTATGCCTGGGTCCATGAATAGGTGGGACGACTGTAGTCTGGGGTCGCGGATATGAACACTGTAAGGCCTGGGGGTTCATAGATATGGGGGTACGACTGTAGGCCTGGGTTCACGGATAGGGGACGACTGAAGCCTGGTTCATAAGATACTGGAACGACTGTAAGGACCTGGGAGTTCAATGATAGATGTGGACGACTGATGCTGGGTTCGATGGATGGAGGTGGACGACTGTAGCCTGGATTCAAGATAGGTGGGACACTGAGGCCTGGGTTCATGGATAGGTGGGGACGACTGTAGGCCTGGGTTCATAGATCAGTGGGACGACTGGAGGCCTGGGGTTCATGATATGTGGGACGACTGTAGGCCTGGGTTCATGGATAGGTGGACACTGTATGCCTGGGTTCGTGATACGTAATTGTAGATCTGTGCTCGATTAGGTAGGATCGAGTTCTGCGTACCCAAGTTAGAGCTGTGTCTCACTCCAAGATAGAAGCTCTGTTGACATAGGCCAGAGCTGTGCTCCAGCCAGAACAGAGCTGTGCTCACCCAGGATAATCTATGCTCATTATCACGGGCCCCAACATGATCAATGAGAAACATAGATATTTTGAAAATTAGAACACGTTGTTATTCACGGCGATTACAAAGTACCTCCGCATCAGCCGAAGGACCTGGGCAGGGGTTCGAACACACGTAGACACTGGTTGGGAACGTGAATCCTCCGCCATGAGAGAGAGGGCTCCTTGATCCAAGAAATCTACCTTGCCTCCCAATCCATGTATGATCCCATGAATAATAATAATAATAATATTTAGTATTTATAATGTTAATTTAATGATTAATAATTAATAATAATAAATAATAATAATAATAAATAATAATAAAAATAAAAATAATACTAATAATAATAATGATATAGAGATCTCCAAGTCTTGACACTATTATTTATAAACCTTGGCCTTTAAAATATACCAGGCGTGTATTACAAATACACTGCAAGTGAGTTCATACAAATTAAGAAGCTTTTAAAATATGCATTCAGAGTGTATAAAAAATCATACGTCAGCCTCTCAGACAGAATGCACTCCACTTTTACCACATCTGTCAGCCAAATCATTCTAATTAAAACTGCCTTAATAGTAGAATCAAATTAAGAGTTTATACTGTGTGTATTCACCTATTTGTGGTTGCAGAGTCGATACAGTAGGCTCCTGGTCCCGCCGTGCTTCACTGATCGCTACTAAGTCATTCTCCCCTTGCACCATGAGCTTTTTTCAAACCCGTCTTAAAACTAGTATGGTTCCTGCCTACTACAAACCAACCTCACTTTCCAGACTATTTCCACTTCCCCTGACAACTCTATGACTGAAAAATACTTCCTAACATCCCTTTGACTCATCTGAATCTGTCAGCTTTCATTGTGACCCTTGTTTTTGTGTCCCATCTCTGGAACATCCTGTCTCTGTCCCCCTTGTCAATATCCCTCGCAGTATTTTTGTTATGTACGTTTGTACGTCTTCGCCTGACCCTCCTGTCCTCCAATGTCTTTAGGCAGATTTCTTCAACCTTTCTCTCCGATATTTCCTTACTCTGGAACTACCTTTGCAAACCTTTGGACTTTCTCTAATTATAGATGTGTTTTGACCAGGTGTGGGTTCCAAACTGTCCCGCATACTCCAAATGTAGGCCTGACGTATACGGTTGTACAAAGTCTTGAACGGTTCCTTACTGTAGGTTATCGGAACGCTATTCTCAGGCTTGCAGGCCTTCAAGCTGCAGCAGTTATCTCTGGTTTGATTGCGCCTCAGATGTGAGCGGTATTATAACTCACCCTAAGATCCTTTTCCTTTGAGTGAGGTTTGCAGTCTTTGGCCCGCTTAGACTATACTCTGTCTTGTGGTCCTTCTTGTCCCCTTCCCCGATCTTTAAATGACTTTGCATATGGCGGGGGTTTAAATTTCGAAGGAAGCCATTGCTGGACCAGGCTGCAGAAAAAACTCTCATGGTTCAGTTTAAATCGACTTATGCTAATGAACACCTTCAACGCCACAAAGGCGACTTTCCACGACCCCTTCCCCCCCTCCTCACTTCCTCATTCCAATAAACACTTCGTGTTCTTTTTCATCTTCAATAACATCTTGTTTGTTCACATTTCCACATCGCAGCTCTGGCAAGAACACACACACAAAAATAAATAAGTCTGTAAATGTACGGTAAAAATCTTAATTGGGATTATTGGCCAAGTGTGAAGCGTCCACAATATTCCTTTGACGAGAATGAAGTATGGCACAGACTCTACCTGAGTAAGGATGGCAAGACTCTACCTGAACGAAAGGATGGCAGAACTCTACCTGACGTAAGGATGAAGGATGGCGAACTCTACTGAACGTGAAGGATGGAGGATTGGCAAGACTCTACCTGACGTAAGGATGGCAAGACTCCCTGACGTAAGGATGGCACGACTCTACCTGACGTAAGGATGGCAGGACTCAACCTGACGTAAGGATGGGGCAGGACTCTACCTGACGTAAAGGATGAAGGATGGAAGAACTCTACCGACGTAAGGATGCAGGATGGCAGGACCCTACCTGACGCCAGGATGGCAAAACTCTACCTGCGACGTAAGGAGGCAGACTCTACCTACGTAACAATGCAGGCTCTACCTGACGTAAGGATGGCAACGACTCTACTGACGTAAGGCTGGCAAGGACTCTACTACCTGACGAGGATGGCAGGACCCAACCTGACTAAAAGATGGCAGGACTCTACCTGACGTAAGGATGAAGGATGGCAGGACTCTACTGACGTAAGGATGAGGATGGCAGGACTCTACCTGACGTTAAGGATGGCAAGACTCAAACCTTACGTAAGATGGCACGACTCTACCTGACGTAAGGAGGGCAGGACTCAACCTGACGTAAGGATGGCAGGACTCTAAACTGACTAAGGATGAAGGATGGAATAAACTCTACCGACGTAAGGAGGAGGATTGGCAGGACCCTACCTGAGTAAGGATGGCAAGACTCTAGACCTGACGAAGGATACAGGACTCTACCTGAACGTACCAAGGCAAGGGCTCTACCTGACGTAAGGATGGCAATAAAGACTCATACCTGACGTAAGGATGGCAGGACTCTAACCTGAACGTAAGGAAGGAAGGCCTTCAACCTGAACGTAAAGATAGCAGGACTCTACCTGACGTAAGGATGAAGGATGGCAGGGACTCTAGCCTGACGGTAAGGATGGAGGAAGGCAGGACTCCCAACTGAACTAAGGATGGAGGATGGGCAGGACTCTACCTGAAGTAAGGATGGAGGATGGCAGGACTCTACCTGACGAATGGAATGGAGATGGCAGAGTCCACCGGACGTAATGATGGAGATGGCCAGGATACTCAACCTGAAGTAAGGATGGAGGATGGCTACGGACTCTACCTGACGAATGGATGGAGAATGCAGGAGGACTTTACTTGAAGTAAGGATGGAGGATGAACTAGTACTCCTCAGGATAACTTGTAATATAATAATAATAATAATAATAACAATAATAATAATAATATAAAAATAAAACAACAATAAAACTTTTTAACTTATTGGGAAGCGTTAAACCCGTAAGGGCATACAGCAGCTGGGGCAGAGAATCAGGCCTCGATCCATCGGGGAGGAAAAAAATGTGCGGGGAAGTTCCATACCTGGATCAAACCCCACAGAAAACCCAGATACATCATGTTCTTAAACCTACTAATACACACGGTCGTACTGTATTTCGCCATCAGGAAATGTCCTATACCGTGTCATAAACTCAATGACTTTTCTGTAACTTTGCAAAGCTCTACACACGTAAGTGAGATATGAAACATGATAAAGCACTAGTGAAAAATTACTTGATAAATTCACTTCCAGAGCGAAACATGACTTGGCAAATATTACACAGATGAAAGACATGATACAGCTACTACTCCGAGTGACACGTGACGTGATAAAGCTCTACACAGCAAATAAATCATGATAAAGCTCTATACAGCGAAACATATCCTGATAAAGCTCTACACAGCTAAATATATGATTGACAAAGCTCTACATGGCGAAACATGTGATAAATCCTAAACACTAAATCATGACATGATAAAAATACACAGAGTGAAGCATATTTTATAAAGTTCTATCCAGTGTGAAACATGCCCTATAAAACCCACACTTTAAACACGGACAAAGCTCTACGCAAGGGCGAGACGTCCATCACACCCCGGCATCCCCCCCGTTGTCTTCAACATAAAGCAGTACGACATTTGGACCAGCGAACACAATACACAATTCGCCTCAATACAAAACACACACAATAAATCGTTGCATTGATTGGTGAGCAGCGGCGCTGCACACCCTGCCCTTGAGGGCAGTGAATGCTCTCATGGAGAGCTCTCTTGAAGAGCTCCCCCGGCTCTAGGCTGCTCTGGATGACGTTGACTCGTTAATTACCAGAGACAAACTCTGCCTTGACTTTAACCTCTGTTTCCCCTGAACTGACTTCACCTTATTCCCTGGCTTGGTACCCTGACCTGACTTACACCTTACTGACTTCTCTCGGTGAAATCATTTCTAATATTTATTTCTCTCCTCTATTGGATTGTTTTCGCTCTTCTTTGGGACTTTTTGTTTCACTTTGGGACTGTTTCGTCTCTCTTTGGGACTGTTTCGTTTCTCTTTGGGACTGTTTCGTTTCTCTTTGGACAGGTTTCCGTCTCGCTTTGGGTCCGCTACAACAACAATAAATATCAACTACACACATGGATCTTATCACTACTACAACCTAGTATATTAACTACTCACCAGGATCTTACACTACACAACCTAGTAATTATCAACTACACATACCAGGAATCTTAATCCTAACTACATCCAAGTAATATCAACTACAGCACCAGGTCTTATCGACAACTTACAAACCTAGTAATATCCAACTACACACTGATCTTATCACTACTACAACCTAGTAATATCAACGACAACACCAGGATCTTATCACACTACTACAACCTAGTAATATTAACTACACACCATTATCTTATCAACTACTACAACCTAGTAATATCAACTACAACACACAGGATCTGATCACTACTACAGACCTAGTAATATCAACTAAACACCAGATCTTAATCACTAACTACAAACCTAAGTAATATTACCTACACACCAGATCTTATCACTACGACAACCTATAATATCAACTACACACCAGGAATCTTATCATGCTACTGACAACCTAGTAATATTAACTACACACCAGGATCTTATCACTACTACACCCTAGTTTATATCAACTACATACACACCATGTCTTATCACTACTAAACTATAATATTAACTACACACCAGGATCTTAATCCACTCTAACTACAACCTAGTAGAAATCAACTTATAACTACACAACCAGGATCTTATCACTACTAACAACCTAGTAATATTTACTCACACACCAGGATCTTATCACTACTAACAACCAAGTAATACAACTACACACCAGGAGTCTTATCACTACCCTACAACCTAGTAATATCAACTACACACCAAGGATCTATCACTACTACAACCAGTAAATCAACATACACATACACCAAGATCTTATCACTACCAACCTAGTAATATTAACTTACCATACCAGGATGCTTATCACTACACAACATAGTAATATCAACACATCACTTGGATCTTATTCACTACTACAACCTAGAAATATCAACTACAAACACTTGGATCTTATCACTCTATCAAACCTAGTAATATAACTACACACCAGGATCTTATCACTACTACAACCTAGTAAATATCAACCTACACAAATGGATCTTAAACACTACTACAACCTAGTAATATTTACTACGACACCAGACTTATCACTACGTACAACCTAGTAAATATTAACTACAGCACTTGTGATCTTATCACTACAACAACTAGTAATATTAAACTACACTCATGGATCTTAATCACTACTACAATATAATCTCACATACACACTGATCATAATTCACTTACTTACAACCTAGTAATAGTAACTACCAACCTGGATCTTATTCATTCTACGACCAACCTAGTAAAATCACTACACACCTAGATCTTATCACTACTACATACCTAGTAATATTAACTACATACCAGGATCTTATCACTACTACAACCTAGTAATATTAACTACACACTTGGATCTTATCACTACTACAACCTAGTAATATTACTAGCACACACCAGGATCTTATCACTACTACAAACCTAGTAATATCAACTAACACACTTGATCTTATCACAACTACAAACCTAGTAATATCAACTACACACAGCATCTGCATCACTAACTACAACTAGTAATATTAACTACACACCAGGACCTATCACTAACTACAAACTATACAATATCAACTACACACCAGGAAACTTATCACACTACAACCTAGTAAATATTAACTACACAGACCAGAGCTTATCACTACTAACAAACCTAGTAATCTCAAGCTACACACCACGGAATCTTATCACTACTACAAACCTAGTAATAATAACTAACGACACCAGGATCTTATCACTACTAACATCCTAGTAATATCATCTAAACACACCGGATCCTTATCACTACTATAAACAACCAGTAATATCATCTACACACCAGGAATCATATCACTACTACAACCTAGTAATATTAACTACACACCAGGATCTATCACAACTACAACCTAGTAAAATAACAACTTACACACTTGTGATCTTATCACAAACTACAACCTAGTAATATTAACTACTTACTGGATCGTATCACTACTACAATCCTGAGTAATATCAACAACACACTTGATCTTATCACTACTACAACCTAGTAATATCCAACACACACCTGGAACTTATCACTACTACAACCTAGTAAATATTAACTACACACTTGGATCTTATCACTACTACAACCTAGTAATATTAACTACACTCTTGGATCTTATCACTACTACAACCTAGTAATATCAACTACACACTTGGATCTTATCACTACTACAACCTAGTAATATCAACTACACACTTGGATCTTATCACTACTACAACCTAGTAATATCAACTACACACTTGGATCTTATCACTACTACAACCTAGTATCATGTGGGAGTTCGATACGTGGATTAGGGTAGAAATACTCACGTAGGCTGTTATACGTATTATTACTGATATGTGGAGAGAGCCCTGCCACCGTTACCTATCTTCCTTTCTTCCACTCGTAATACTAGCCTAGGACTAGGGAGGCTCTGGGCCAGTACCTCCGCAGTGGGTTGTTTTTGAAAATAGTGTCAGCTCAGCCACAATATGAAGACCGTGGCTCAAGACGGTTGGTCGTGAGTCACCGGACACCAGGTTACGTAACTGGTTACTACGTTTTTTACTACTACTGGAGCTCGGCGACGCTGAACAGTATGTCGTCCCGACATACAACTAATACAAACTAAGATGGCAGGTATACGGCTTGGGCTATTCTAATAAACATGTCAAAGTACACAACATGAACATTATAGATACATAATAGAACATTTGAATGAAAGCTTACGAAACTGAAACTGTAATGTTTACATGTATACTATAGTACAACTTAAAACTCAGACAAATGAACAACGAACTCAACATTGAGATAACAAGTGATAAAAAACAAAAAATTTTTGATCGATCGATCTGTATTCGTGTGATCCCTACGGATTCTGTGAAGGACTATATACAAAGAAAGAGTGTTTAACAAAAGAGGCAAGATTCGGTGCACGCAAATCTAAGACGTGTTAACCTCAGAATGCGGAGAGAACCATGAAACACAAAAAAAAATTCTTGAATCTGATAAGTTGATACTGTAATTATTCATCTATACAGTTTATTTACATTTAACAACCCCCAACTCTGCTAGTAAGATTGGCATATGCAGAATGGGTTCAACTCTGGTAGGAGCAAACTGAAACTCTGTAGCATTGGCTAACTCATGCTGTTAAATGAAGGCAATCTGAATTTGAAGTTACAAATGATACTGAGGATTTCTCATAACTGTCGTGTACGTAGGAATAAAGCATTCAGGTTGATGACATCTGACTGAGTATCAGAGGAAGAAGTACGAGGATCAGGGAGGATTGTCAGAGTCTGTCACATAGTCTGGGTGTGGAACATCATTATCATCACATACTAACTTCAATGATCCAAATCGATTCTTTATACTGACTCAGTACTAATCCCAACCTTATACTTATTCCATGATATGTTCAACTATCGCGATAAGGACCAACAAACCGTTGATCAAGCTTTGGCATTGCAGACGTTTTGTTATAATTAAAATCACAATAACACTCGAACCTACTGTTGATTTTTGGATGGCTTTGATCGAGTGTTTGCGCTCTTGTAAATTCTGCTGTTGATATTATGAAGGCATTCCGATTCTTCTAAAAACACTTTGAGCTAAGCGGTACGAAGTTGCTACGAAATCATCAGGGTTGTAATTTGGTATCGGATTAGAATATAACACTCATAGAGGCAAAACTTTGTCTACACCAACCACTGCATAATGAGTTGTCACCTATAGAAACATTGTACGCAAATTTATAGCACACTGCACATCAGGTATAAACATCATCCAAGAGTTCACTATTGGATTGATAGTGGCTCTCAACCCAGCAAGTACTTTCTTATTGGTTCGTTCCGCTAACCCATTGCTGGCAGGATGATGAGGAACAATGGTGGACTTAGTGATCTTGTCCAAGGTACACCAATTTTTCCAAGAATTTCATTACAGAATTCCACCTCCGTTACTCTGGTACTAGGCGGACTTAGGAGTGGTATGCCTGCAGATATGCGTTTCTTTAAACGCTTAGCTACTGTCTCGGCAGTCCTTATCTCAATAGGAACTAACTCGCATATCTGGTGAATGGTCAACCATAACACACAGATGTTTGTTACCTTGGAGGGAACATTGGAAATTAGTTAACAAATCTAGCGCATACTCTTACCCAAGGGTTCGTTCTAGTAGTTGGATAACCCGTGGATTGGATTAGGACCATAAGCATTGCCTTATGTTGCATGCAGACACTACATTTGCTGCTCTAACAAACACAGAAATATCAGTTGTCCATACGAGGCCAAAAGTTATTTCAATTACTGCTTGTTTTACTGAACGACTCCATAACCAGGGTGTGCAACACCTGGTACATACGTGAACAGCTGCAAGCTACATTCACTAGTGAATGGGTGGAAATTACTAACTGGTAAGCTCTTCAGCTTGAGTAACCCAACTCATGGTTGGGGTCTTCAGTTCGATACAGCAAAACTTGGTTCATGACAAAGTCACTAATGGGTGCTGGTGCTCACAAGTCAGAATAAGATCTTTCCTTAGCAGTAATCAATCACACAGCCCACATGGATCTGTTCGTTGAGCTTCTTTACATCTTCAGCACAAAATGGAGGGTCTGCAGTATCTATATTAACATGTCGCGATAAAGGCATCTGTGCGACTACATTTTGACTTGCCAGGTTAATGCTCGAAAGGTGGGATTGACACTGATAGTCAAGGTCCCATCTAGCTAAGCCTGCCAGTAGGCGTTGTTTGTTCTGGAATACGGTATCAGTGGAGCCTGATCTGTCCAAGACATGAACAGAGTACTGATAAATAATCGTTCTCGGAAAGTGCTTATTAAAGACCAACGATTGCCTAAAGCCTCTTGCTCAGTTACTGTATAATTACGTATTCAGCCCTTTGTAAGGACTCGGCTAGCAAATGCAACGGCGTTGTACATGCCATCGGTCCTTCTGAGCTAGTACGGCACCTATGCCAATTGAACTAGCATCATTTGTCAGATAGAAAGGCTTAGAAAAATCCCTGGAAATTATCAAAATTGGAGCAAAGTTAGCTTTTTTCTTTTAGATTTTGGAATGCCTTTCTTGACGGAAGCCCAAGACAAAAGGGACAACTTCTTAAGAAGCAACTCAGTTATATGAGGAGGTCAGCGCTATGGAAGAAAAACTTGGCAAGGAAAGCTCTCAAAACACCGCTTAACCCACAAAGGAATTACGACGGCATCGCATTTTGGAGTTTTGGAAAAATTTAGTACTGCAAGTTACTTTACTTTGTCAGTCCCGTTAACCCCTCAAGAGTTACTACGTGACCAGAAACTTATTTCTGATCTGAAAAATGACATTTTGACAGTTGATCTTTAAATTGCGCTTCTTCAAGCTTACCAAGTACTACACATCAAGTCTTTTCAAGTTGTATTCCTCTTCTTTAGACATGACGATTACGTCATCTAAGTACACCATACGTGCATTACCATTAGAACCTCTAAAGATATTAGTCTATGACCTTGAGACCGTATAGGGGAAGATCGTAATCCAAAATTCCATCGTAGGTAGTGAAAATGCCTGTAGGAGTGGAGAATGCAGTTTTAGCTCTTGGGCTGTCCTCGTTGAAGAGGGACTTGCCAAAACCCCCTTGTAACAAATTCTATGGTTGAAAAGACTTTTGTTATTCATCCCAGTAATATCAACTCACACTTGGATCTTTATCACTACTACCACCTAGTAATATCAACTACACACTGTGGCTCTTGATCACCTACTAAACAACCTATAATATTACACTACACACCAGGAATCTTATACACTACTAGCAACCTAGTACATCCACCTACACACCAGATCTTATCACTACTACAACCTATAATATCAAGACACACAACACTCGGAATCGTATCTATCACAACTACAACCCATAATATTATACATACACACACCAGGATCTTATCAACAACTACAACCTAGTAATATCAACTACAACCACCGGATCTTATCACTACTACAACTATTAATATAACTACACACCAGGATCTATCACTAATTACAAGACCTAGTATATCAACTACACGACCAGGATTTTATCACTACTTACAACCTAGTAAAATTAGACTACATACCAGGACTTATCACTCACACAACCTAGTATAGCATTCCAAACTCTAAAAGAAAAGCTAAACATCTGCTGCTCCAATTTTTGAAATTTTCCACTTTTTCTAAGAACCGCTTCTATCTTGACAACTGATGCTAGTTCAATTTGGCAATAGGTGGCCGTACCTAAGCCTCATAAGACCGAGGCAAGTACAACCGGTTAGCATTTTGCTTAGCCAGTCCGATTCCTTACAGAAGCTGAACGTGAATTAATAGAGTAACTGAGCAAGAAGCTTTAGCAATAGTATGGTCTTAAAGTAAAAGCACTTCCGAGACAATTATTTATCAGTACTGTACTCCTGGTTTTCATGTCTTGACAGACATGCACCACTGATACCTTTATTACCAGAACAAACAACCTACTGAAGTTACCCAGAATGGGACCTTGACTATCCAAAAGGTCAAGTCCCACCTTTGAAACACCTTACCTGGCAAGTCAAAAGTAGTCGCCGATGCCTTAAATACTTATCGCGACATGTTTAGTATAGTAACCTCAGGAGACCCTCTTCAATTTAGTACTGAAGATGTAAAGAATGCTCAACGAACTGAACCCATGTGGTCTGGTTGATTCGATTCCTGCTCCAGGAATCTTATTTCTGACTGTGAAGCCACCAGCACCCATCAGTGACTTTTGTCCATGAACCAAGAATTACTGTATCGAACAACAGCCGAGTTGAGTAACTCCTAGCAGAAGAGTATACCAGTTAGTAATGCCACTAGTCACTATGAATGTAGCCTTACAGCTAGTTCAGGACGTACCAGGTGTTGTCACACCCTGGTATGGATCGGTTTCCGGTAAAACAAGCCAGATTGAATACTTTTGCTCGATGGCAACTGATATTTTCTGATATGGTTAGGAAAGTAGTTGTAGCGAGGCATGCAACCTAAAGGCAATTGCTAATGGTCCTAATCCAGATCCAATGTAATCCAACTACTAGCGAAAACCTTGGGAAAGAGTGCGCTAGATTTGATAGACTAATTTCCAATGTTCCCTCCAAGGCAACAAACATCTGTGTGGTTTTGTAAGACCATTTGCACCAGATATTGGTGAGTTAATTTCCTAATTGCAGATAAGACTGACCGAACCAGTACTAAAGCGTTTAAAGAACGCATTATCTGCAGGCAACCACTCCAAAAGTCCCTAGTAACAGATAACGGAGGTGAATTCTGTAATGAAATTCCTTGAAAAATTTGTGTACCTTGTACAAGATCACTAAATCCACCATTGTTTCCTCATCATCCTGCCAGCAATGTGGTTAGCGGAACGAACCAATAAGAAAGTACTGTGAATGTCATTGAAGCTATCTAATCAATCCCCAACAGTGAAACTAAGGGAATGAAGTTAAACCTGATGTTGCAGTTGTGCTATACATTCTGCTTACAATGTTTCTATAGGTGAACACTCCACAATTATGCAATGTAGGTGAAGATAAACGTTTTGCCTTTATGATTGTTAAATTCTAATCCGAAACCAATTACAACCCTGATGATTTCGTAACCAACTCGTAACCACTTAGCTAAAGTGTTTTTTTAGAAGAATCCGTGAAACATCTACATAAAACAAAGCTGAATTCACGAAGAGTCGCAAACACTCGATCAAAGCCATCCAACCAAAATCAAAATAGTAGGTTCGAGAGTTATGGCTGATTAACTTTAAACCAAACGTCTGCAATGCAAAGCCTTGATCAAAGGATTGTTGGTCTTATCGAGTAGTTGAACATATCACTGTAATAAGTATACGAGGTTTTGTAGAGAGATTAGTACATTGGTCAGTTATAAGAATCAGGCATTTGGATCATAATGAAGTTTAGTATGTATGATAATGACGTTCCAACCCAGACTAATTGACAGACTCTGACAATCCTCCTGACCAGACTCTCGTCCACTTTGCCTCTGATACTCAGTCCAGACGAATTCAACCTGAATGTCGTTATTCCCTACGGTAACACGACAGGTTTTAGAAATCCTCAAGTAGCATTTGTAACGTACTACCTAATTCAGATTGCCATCAATACAGGCATGATTAGCCAGTGCAACAAGAGTTTGATCCTCCCAGAGATGACAAAACCCATTCTGCCATATATCAATCTCACCCTAAGCAGAGTTTTGGGTTAAAATGTACATAAACCCTGTATAGATGAATAATTAACAGTTATCAACTCATCGTATTCAAGAATTTTTTTTTTGTGTTTTAACGTTTCCGCCGAATTCTGAGAATTAACAGTCTAGTATTTGAGTGCAACTCGAAATCGCCTTTCTGTTAAACAACTTCTTATTCTTCTTTGTATATATTTCCTTCCTCAGTAATCCGTAATCACATGAATACAGATCCGATCTATCCAAATTTTTTTTATAACTTATAATAACATCGATTGTGTAATCTCAACCGTAGAGTTTCATGCGATGAGTTGTGCTATATTATAACCTTGTGTTTCATTACGTAAGCTTCCATTCCAATGTCTAACTTATGTATATTATGAATGTCAATTGTTGTGTAACTTTGACATTGTAATAGAAACAGCCCAAGCTCATTACCTGCCGTCTCTAGCTTGTATTTAGTTTGTATGTCGGGACGACATACGTTAGCCGTCACCCCGAGCTCTCAGTAGTAGTACCAATTCCTAGTAAAAACCAGTTTACCTTGTATACCAGTGAACCAGTAGATGACTCACTACCACCGTCTCTGCGTAGAATCACTGACTGTATTCATAATTGCTGCTGACCATTAGCAGGATTTCAAACAACCTCCCCTCCCCCATGGCACTCTCTGGTGGGTCAGTCAGGCTAGGGGAGCAAGAGAGGCAGGGACGGCTGTTGGCGCTTCCCCACAACCATTCCGTTTATATTAATACTACTACCTCTAGCCTACGTGAGTATTCTTTCCCTATCCACGTTTTTTGAAAACCCACATGACACTTGTAGTACTCACCTAGTTGCTTAAATTAGTACATTGTGGAGTACACGGGAAAGAACGCACCCAAAGGGTATCTGTGAGAACTAAACTAATTCTTCCTAGATTAAAGGATTAATTTTAAAGGGTTATTAAATAGGTGTGTGAGAAAAAGCAGAAGGGTTTCCCCCCATCCACTTGTTTCCCATGTTTATTTTGTTGCAGTCACGGAATTGTGACTTTCATCTATGATGTTAAAGTGTCCAATCACAGTATTGTGACTTTCTTCCAATTCATGAACCGTTCCAGCCAAAATACTATAACCTCTACCTTTCTTATTTATCAACTATTCCAGCACAGAATTAAGAAACCGAAAACTTAACAGAAAACGAGTGAGGGGGAGAGGATTGCAGGGGCAACTGACCTGGACAAATGTCTGGAGACTCGTCAGAGCGATCATCACAGTCTGGGGAGTCGTTACACAACAGACTCTGGGAGATGCACTTCCTGCCACTCAGACACTCAAAGGAGTCCTCTGTGCACGAGTCTGTGAAGAGAGAGACACATGACGGTGGACGGTAAATTACCATTATGATTTAAAGGTAACTATTAGTAGAGAATCACGATGATTTAAAGGTAACTATTTGTAGAGAATCACGATGATTTAAATGTAACTATTTGTAGAGAATCACGATGATTTAAAGGTAACTAGAATGTCTCTACCTTCTACAATTATATATAATATTCACATCTTTATATAATATTTTACACGTCAGTACGCTAAGCTTTGTTAAAAAGCTGTTCTACATATTTCTATTTAAATTGGGATGTCTTTTGTTTTTGTAAACGCATTTATAGTATATAAAGAACTTAATGTACAGTAATGATAAACTTCTCAATTATTATTGATTATAATTACTATTGAAAAAATATACCTTAAGAAAGCTTGAAGGTCTCACAGCACTCTAGGGCAAACTTAATAAAAATAAAGGTTAACTACTCTGATAAAGTCAGGCAAGGACGGAAATATCCTCTAAAAGAAGGTGCTAGACATTATTATTATTATTATTATTATTATTTCAACAAGTCGGCCGTCTCCCACCGAGGCAGGGTGACCCAAAAAAGAAAGAAAATCCCCAAAAAGAAAATGCTTTCATCATCATTCAACACTTTCACCACACTCACACATTATCACTGTTTTTGCAGAGGTGCTCAGAATACAACAGTTTAGAAGCATATACGTATAAAGATACACAACATATCCCTCCAAACTGCCAATATCCCAAACCTCTCCTTTAAAGTGCAGGCATTGTACTTCCATTTCCAGGACTTAAGCCCGACTAATAAAAATTTAACCGGTTTCCCTGAACCCCTTCACTAAATATTACCCTGCTCACACTCCAACAGATCGTCAGGTCCCAAGTAGCATTCGTCTCCATTCACTCCTATCTAACACGCTCACGCACGCTTGCTGGAAGTCCAAGCCCCTCGCCCACAAAACCTCCTTTACCCCCTCTCTCCAACCCTTTCGAGGACGACCCTACCTCGCCTTCCTTCCCCCTATAGATTTATATGCTTTCCATGTCATTCTACTTTGATCCATTCTCTCTAAATGACCAAACCACCTCAACAACCCCTCTTCTGCCCTCTGACTAATACTTTTATTAACTCCACACCTTTTCGTAATTTCCACACTCCGAATTTTCTGCATAATATTTACACCACACATTGCCCTTAGACAGGACATCTCCACTGCCTCCAACCGTCTCCTCGCTGCAGCATTCACAACCCAAGCTTCACAACCATATAAGAGTGTTGGTACCACTATACTTTCATACATTCCCTTCTTTGTCTCCGTAGATTATTATTATTATTATTTTAACACGGTGGCAGTCTCCCACCGAGGCAGGATGATCAGAAAAAGAAACACTAACCACCATTTACACTACCACTGTCGCCAGAGGCCCACAGATACGACAGTTTATGTCCCTCTAAGCAGCCAATATCCCAACTCCCCTCCTTAAGGTGTTAGTGTCTGATCTTGTGTAAATTACCAGCGAACTTTTAACATTTTACTGTAAAAAACTACGTACCAACACCTTGTACGTAGAGTATATACGGTGCACCCAGAGTATATATGGTGCACCCAGAGTATATACTGTACACCCAGAGTATATACGGTACACCCAGAGTATATATTGTACACCCAGAGTATTTTACTGTACACCCAGAGTATATATGTACACCCAGATATTTGTTACACCCAGAGTATATATTGTACACCAGAGTATATATTGTACACCCAGAGTATATACTGTAAAACCAGAGTAATACGGTACACCCAGAGTATATATTGTACACCCAGAGTATATACTGTACGCCCAGAGTATATATTGTACACCCAGAGTATATACTGTACACCCAGAGTATATATTGTACACCCAGAGTATATACTGTACACCCAGAGTATATATTGTACACCCAGAGTATATATTGTACACCCAGAGTATATATTGTACACCCAGAGTATATATTGTACACCCAGAGTATATACTGTACACCCAGAGTATATACGGTACACCCAGAGTATATATTGTACACCCAGAGTATATACTGTAGGGCCCAGAGTATATATTGTACACCCAAGTAATACTGTACACCCAGAGTATATATTGTACACCCAGAGTATATACTGTACACCCAGAGTATATATTGTACCCCAGAGTATATACTGTACACCCAAGATTACTGTACACCCAGAGTATATATTGTACACCCAGAGTATATATGTACACCCAGAGTATATACGGTGCACCCGAGTTAATCTATTCCCCAGAGTATATACTGTACGCCCAAGTATATACGTACACCCAGAGTATTATATTGTACCCCCAGAGTATATACTGTACACCCAGAGTTATACTGTACACTCAAGTATATACGGGGCACCCAGAGTATATACTGTTACACCCGAGTATATACTGTACACCCAGACTATATATTGTACACCCAGAGTATATACTGTACACCCAGAGTATATATTGTACACCCAGAGTATATACTGTACACCCAGAGTATATATTGTACACCCAGAGTATATACTGTACACCCAGAGTATATATTGTACACCCAGAGTAATACGGTAAAACCCAGACTATATATTGTACACCAGAGTATATCTGTACACCAGACTATATTTTGGGTTACACCCAGACTATATATTGTACACCCAGAGTATATACTGTACCTCAGAGTATATACTGAAACACCCAGAGTATATATTGTACACCCAAAGAGTATATATTGTACACCCAGGTATATATTGTACACCCAGAGTATATACTGTACACCCAGATATATATTGTACACCAGAGTATATATTGAAACACCCAGAGTATATACTGTACACCCAGAGTATATATTGTACACCCAGAGTATATATTGTACACCAGAGTAAAATTTTGTACACCCAGAGTTTACTTACACCCAGAGTATATATTGTACACCCAGAGTATATATTGTACACCCAGAGTATATACTGTACACCCAGAGTATATATTGTACACCCAGAGCATATACTGTACACCCAGAGTATATATTGTACACCTAGAGTATATACTGTACGCCCAGAGTATATATTGTACACCTAGAGTATATACTGTACACCCAGAGTATATATTGTACACCTAGAGTATATACTGTACGCCCAGAGTATATATTGTACACCTAGAGTATATACTGTACACCCAGAGTATATACGGTACACCCAGAGTATATACGGTACACCCAGAGTATATACTGTACGCCCAGAGTATATACGGTACACTCAGTGGTATATATCACACTGTAGTGTGATATATACCACTAAGTGTACCGTGTTTATCTAGGTTGACACCAAAGACACGCGTCGGAGTAATATTTTATTGGGAGTAATGTTTTGTTTGTTTGAGAACCTTCAAGTCGAGGAGAAACTCTCCCTTAATGCTAAACTTTTCCCAATAAAGCCTAAGTCCTGTTAGCCGGACTTGAGTCCTGAAGGCGGGTAGTACAGTGCCTGCACTCTTAATGCTGGTGGGCGAAACATGGAGCTTTGCACGAGCATGTGGGCGAAGCATGGAGCCTTGCACGAGCGTGGGCGAAACATGGAACCTGGCACGAGCGTGTGGGCGAAACATGGAGCCTTACACGAGCGTGGGCGAAACATGGAACCTGGCACGAGTGTGTAGGCGAAACATGGAACCTGGCACGAGCGTGTGGGCGAAACATGGAGCCTTACACGAGCGTGGGCGAAACGGAACCTGGCACGAGCGTGTGGGCGAAACATGGAGCCTTGCACGAGCGTGGGCGAAACATGGAACCTGGAACGAGCGTGTGGGCGAAACATGCCTTGCATGGCTGGTTCTTGAATTCTAGGCACACAGCCCAGACACACATAACAATTTGCATGAACGGTCAGCAGGCTATCCCTTGGAAGAGTAGTTTAACTTCCTGTATCCTCCTTTACCCCCCCTTCCTCTGCTTTATGTTATACCTGTGTTGGTATCCCCACTGTATTTTATGGTATACGCGTGTTAGTATCAATGTGTGTTTTATGGTATACTTGTGTTAGAATCCCTGTATGTTCTATGGTACGCACATTTCGTATCGTTCCCTTCCCTGTTCTTCTTATCGTTCTGTTTCTTCTTGTTCTTATCGTTCCGTTCCTTGTTCCTATTGTTCTGTTCCCTGTTCTTCTTATCGCTCTGTTCCCTGTTCTTATCGCTCTGTTCCCTGTTCTTATCGTTCCGTTCCTTGTTCTCTTTATAGTTCAGTTCACTGTTC
>NC_069487.1:219865-254865 GCF_026875155.1 Cherax quadricarinatus
GTGTCATTACCTGTGTAAGGTCATGTAGGAGGGACTCCTTTGTACCTGCTAGTGTGCCATCATCTAGGAACCAGATGTTTAGCTCGCTGGTCAGTCTGACTGTGATTTCCCTAACTGCAATACAGAAGAGAAATGGTGCAAGAGGATCTCCTTGTTGGACACCCTCTGATGATGTGATTTCATGCTCTCCAAAGAGAAGCATTGATTCCTTGCTATACCCAGCTAAAACAAAAGGGAAGAGACCAGGGAAATGTTCTTGTACTGCTGCTAATACCACGTCTCTTTTCAGGAGATTGAACGCATTCTTGAAATCTAATTTTACCACTGCATTGTCCTCAGGCAGGTTGTTGATATATGCCCTTGTTGCATGAACCGCTGCTTCACTTTCTTGAGAGACCCCAAAGCCAAGCTGGTTTGGTTGAAGCATCATGGCTGCCTGTGCACGAATACTTCGGACAGCAGCTTTGGATACGAGGCGGCGTAACGTGTTGCCTACTGCAATTGGCCGAATTCCTCCATCCTTCTTTTTAAGTGCACAAAGTGTTGCACCAAAAAGAAAGGTCTAATTTCATCAGGAATCAGACCACCCAAAGGGAATTGTTGACAAACCCTTGTGATCTCTGAAAGCAGTGTCTCAGCAATTTCCCCAATAACTGGATTAACCATTTCCTTTAAATGCTGTGGCCTTATTCCAGTGTAACCCCCAGCAGAGCCAGATGGGAACGACATTATTGCTTTGTAAATGTCTGAGTCTTCCACAATCAATGGTTCCATAGTGGGGACAGAGGTGTTGGAACTGTTGGTGCCACTGGTTTCCCTGGCAGGGTGCTTTCCTCTAAGTGCTTCAGCCGTGTCAGCATCCCTGGGAGCAACTGTATCTTCACTGGTAATAATTCTGATTGCCCCCACTGTGTTGCCCTCTTCAATTTTCTTGCTCACCTGGACTCTGACTTTTTCACTGTCAGTAGAGTGAGTGGGGGTTCTGCCTCTCCTTTTTTGTGTTGACGGGGAAGGTGAATGAGGTTATCAACTCTAGGAAAATCTCTTAAGGATTTAATTATCATTGAGGCTAGCCTCTTTCCCTTCTTTCCGGCCACAGCTAAGCAGACATTGCCAAAAATAGCAAGTTGTGCCATGCCTTGATGGTTGGTATATATATATATATATATATATATATATAAAATATATATATATATATATATATATATATATATATATATATATATATATATATAGTGATCTCAGAATATGCAAAAAAATCAACCGTGAAAGAATAGTGAAATTCCAAGCGCTTTCGTGACTTTTCACATTATCAAGGAACTATGATAATGTGAGAAGTCACGAAAGCGCAGTAGAGGCAGTAGCTGTATCACCACCAGCTACAACTGTACCAGCAGGAGCAGCTGTACCAGCAGCAACAGCTGTACCAGTAGAAGCAGCTGTACCAGCAGCAGCAGTTGTACCAGCAGCAACAGCTGTACCAGCAGCAACAGCTGTACCAGCAGCAACAGCTGTACCAGCAGCAGCAGTAACAAGATAAGACACAAAGTGCTTTGCAAATGCAAATCTCCGCGAACATTTCCTCCGCCATCTAACACTGAAAATTTTCCTCCCACGAGCACACTGCCACACCTGACGTACCTTTACATAAAACTATGACGATATAACACTACCACACCTGTCGTACCTTGACCTTAAACAACGAAGATATAACAATTACCACACCTGAAAATGAGAGAGAGAGAGAGAGAGAGAGAGAGAGAGAGGAGAGTCTCCTCCCTGATCTAGCAGGAGAAACAAGAGGAGAACAAATAAGTGGAGAGTGTGTGTGTATTTGTTAGTGATCAGCGCACCCTTTAATGGCAGGAAATTGATCAATTATCATAGAACAGAGGAATTAAGAAGAGGAAACTAATTAATGCAAGGAATAAGGAGGAGGAAGAAAGGCTAATATAAGGAGTAAGAAGGAGGAGAAAGAAAGGCTAATGTAAGGAGTAAGAAGAGAAGGAAAGGCTAATGTAAGGAGTAAAAATGGAAGAAAGAATGGAGTTAAGCAAGAAGCTGGGACAAGGAACTGAGGTCAGCATGAGTTGAGGTGAGGTGAGGCTGCAGACGGATGAGGCTTCAAGTGATGACAACATCCATGTGGAGATTCATCAATTCATTACTTGATGAAGCTCTTGACGTGTGTGTGTGTGTGTGTGTGTGTGTGTACTCACCTAATTGTACTCACCTAATTGTGGTCGCAGGGGTCGAGACTCAGCTCCTGGCCCCGCCTCTTCACTGATTGCTACTAGGTCCTCTCTCTCTCTCTGCTTTCTGAGCTTTATCATACCTCTTCTTAAAACTATGTATGGTTCCTGCCTCCACTACTTCACTTGCTAGGCTATTCCACTTCCTGACGACTCTATGACTGAAGAAATACTTCCTAACGTCCCTGTGACTCGTCTGAGTCTTCAGCTTCCAGTTGTGACCCCTTGTTCCTGTGTCCCCTCTGGAACATCCTATCTCTGTCCACCTTATCTATCCCGCAGTATCTTGTTTTGTCGTTATCATGTCTCCCTGACCCTTCTGTCCTCCAGTGTCGTCAGTCCGATTTCCTCAACCTTTCCTCGTACGACATTCCCCTTATCTCTGGGACTAGCCTTGTTGCAAACCTTTGTACTTTCTCTAACTTCTTGACGTGCTTGACCAGGGGTGGGTTCCAGACTGGTGCTGCATACTCCAGTATGGGCCTAACATACACAGTGTTTCAGTGTCTTGAACGATTCCTTATTTAGGTATCGGAACGCTATTCTCAGGTTTGCCAGGCGCCCGTATGCTGCAGCAGTTCTTTGGTTGATGTGTGCCTCCGTGACGTGCTCGGTGTTATGGTCACCCCGAGGTCTTTCTCCCTGAGTGAGGTCTGTAGTCTTTGTCCACCTAGCCTATACTCTGTCTGCGGTCTACTTTGCCCTCCCCAATCTTCATGATTTTGCATTTTGGCAGGATTGAATTCGAGAAGCCAGTTTCTGGACCACATGTCCAGCCTGTCCAGGTCTCTTTGCAGTCCTGCCTCATCCTATCCGATTTAATTCTTCTCATCAACTTCACATAATCTGCGAATAGGGACACTTCAGAGTCTATCCCTTCCATCATGTCGTTCGCATATATCAAAAATAGCACTGGCCCTAGAACTGACCCCTGTGGGACCCGCTCGTCACAGGCGCCCACTGTGATACCTCTTCACGTACCAATGACTCGTTGCTGCCTCCCTGTCAGGTATTCCCTGATCCATGCAGTGCCTCCCTGTTACATGCGCCTGATCCTCCCGCTTCTGCATCTAATCTCTTGTGGGGAACTGTGTCAAAGGCCTTCCTGCAGTCTAGGAAAATGCAATCAACCACCCCTCTCTCTCGTGTCTTATTCGTTACCTTGTCATGAAACTCCAGGAGGTTTGTGATACAAGATTTGCCTTCCTGAACCCATGCTGGTTTTCATTTATAATCTTGTTCCGTTCCAGGTGTTCGACCACTCTCCTCCTGATAATCTTCTCCATGACTTTGCACACAATACATGTCAGAGACACAGGTCTGTAGTTTAGCGCCTCGTTTCTGTTTCCTTTCTTAAATATGGGGACTACATTTGCTGTCTTCCATTTCTCAGGTAGTTGCCCAGTTTCAAGGGATGTGTTGAAGATTGTGGTTAGAGGCACGCACAGCATCTCTGCTCCTTCTCTAAGGACCCATGGGGAGATGTTGTCCGGTCCCATCGCCTTTGAGGTATCAACACTTGGTGGTATATTCCCTCTTGATGTTCCCTTCTGTACTGACTTCCCACAGCCCTTCCTGTCTCTACTGTAAAAATTTCCTTAAATCTCCTGTTCAGCTCCTCACATACCTCCTGGTCATTTCTTGTGAGTTCTCCACCTTCTGTCCTTAATCTGATCACCTGGTCTTTGACTGTTGTCTTCCTCCTGATGTGGCTATACAACAGTTTCGGGTCAGTCTTGATTCTCGATGCTATGTCATTTTCATACTGTCGCTGGGCCTCCCTCCTTACCTGTGTGTACTCACCTAATTCACCTAATTGTGGTTGCAGGGGTCGAGACTCAGCTCCTGGCCCCGCCTCTTCACTGATCGCTACTGGATCCTCTCTCTCTCTGCTTCCTGAGCTTTGTCATACCTCTTCTTAAAACTATGTATGGTTCCTGCCTCCACTACTTCACTTTTAGGCTATTCCACTTGCTGACAACTCTATGACTGAAGAAATACTTCCTAACGTCCCTGTGACTCGTCTGAGTCTTCAGCTTCCAGTTGTGACCCCTTGTCCCTGTGTCCCCTCTCTGGAACATCCTATCTCTGTCCACCTTGTCTATTCCCCGCAGTATCTTGTATGTCGTTATCATGTCTCCCCTGACCCTTCTGTCCTCCAGTGTCGTCAGTCCGATTTCCCTTAACCTTTCCTCGTACGACATTCCCTTGAGCTCTGGGACTAGCCTTGTTGCAAACCTTTGTACTTTCTCTAACTTCTTGACGTGCTTGACCAGGTGTGGGTTCCAGACTGGTGCTGCATACTCCAGTATGGGCCTAACATACACAGTGTACAGTGTCTTGAACGATTCCTTATTAAGGTATCGGAACGCTATTCTCAGGTTTGCCGGGCGCCCGTATGCTGCAGGGGTTTATTTGGTTGATGTGTTGCCTCCGGTGATGTGCTCGGTGTTTGGTCACCCCAAGGTCTTTCTCCCTGAGTGGGGTCGTAGTCTTTGTCCACCTAGCCTATACTCGTCTGCGGTCTTCTTTGCCCCCCCCCAATCTTCATGACTTTGCATTTGGCTGGATTGAATTCGAGAAGCCAGTTACGGGCCACATGTCCAGCCTCTCCAGGTCTCTTTGCAGTCCTGCCTCATCCTCGTCCTTTTTAATTCTTCTCACAACTTCACGTCATCTGCGAACAGGGACACTTCAGAGTCTATTCCTTCCATCATGTCGTTCACATATATCAAAAATAGCACTGGTCCTAGAACGACCTCTGTGGGACCCCGCTCGTAACAGGCGCCCACTGTGATACCTCTTCAACGTACCATGACTCGTTGCTGCCTCCCTGTCAGGTATTCCCTTATCCATTGCAGTGCCCTCCCTTTTACGTGCGCCTGATCCTCCACTTCTACACTAATCTCTTGTGGGGAACTGTGTCAAAAGGGCCCTTCCTTGCAGTCTAGAAAAACGCAATCTACCCAAACCCCCTCTCTCGTGTCTTACTTCTGTTACCTTGTCATAAAACTCCAGGAGGTTTGTGATACAAGATTTGCCTTCCATGAACCCATGCTGGTTTTCATTTATAATCTTGTTCCTTTCCAGGTGTTCGACCACTCTCCTCCTGATAATCTTCTCCATGACTTTGCACACAATACATGTCAGAGACACAGGTCTGTAGTTTAGTGCCTCGTTTCTGTGTGTGTGTGTGTGTGTGTGTGTGTGTGTGTGGTGTGTGTGTGTGTGTGTGTGTGTGTGTGTGTGTGTTTACGCACACTTCAGAGCAACACACAACTTCTAATTCACCTTAAAATTAAAAAAAAAATAGTATTTTTTTCCCAGTATTTGTGGTTTAGTAGTTTTTGTGTTTACCAGACCAGTAATGTTTGAAATCCTTACTTGAGCTCTGTTACATAACCTAACAATTTTTCCTGGACAAGTGTGTTACTACTATCGCTAAGTGCCAGATCAACCAGGCTGTGCTGGATATGACGGCCATCAGGTCGTTAACAATAGCCTGGTTAAACAGGCAATCGAGAATGGTCTCAGGCCGGGCTACCAAGCTAGAAAAATCCCAAGGTGCTGAGGCATTCTGATGGTTCAGAGTGAGGCTGGGTTATTTGGGGGTAGTAACCTTCCCTATGGAACACATGAGCCAGCAGATCCACTCCAGACCTCAGCTGGCTAACATCATGTAGTCTGTACCAAACTCTCTGTCATCACTTGACTAATATCATATAGTCTACAGTCTACACTACGCTCAGTCATCACCTGACTAACATGGCTGTCTTATGTTAAACTGTGTTCAGAGCACAGCCAGTGTTCATAATTCTGGTGATGGATGGTATATACATTGTAGAGGCTCTTGATACAAGGATTGCAGCCACTCTCGTGGATTACACTTGACTTGCCTTCCGTTCCCCAGGAGCTATATGACCCCCTTGGGGTTTAGCGCTTACCCATTAATGTAATAATGATAATGAGGTCCAGCAGCGAGGCTCTCAGGCTGACCTGACATTATGACGTCGTTCCTTAAGTGCGTCATTGTCTTGTCTAACCTGTGTAATACTCGACCTTACGTGTTTCTCTCTCTCTCTCTCTCTGTCCCTCATACACACACACACACGTGATGTGAAGTTAATGAGAAGAATCAAATCGGATGAGGATCAGGCAGGACTACAAAGAGACCTGGACAGGCTACAAGCCTGGTCCAGCAACTGGCTCCTTGAGTTTAACCCTGCCAAATGCAAAGTCATGAAGATTGGGGAAGGGCAAAGAAGACCGCAGACACAATATAGTTTAGATGGCCAAAGACTGCAAACCTCACTCAAGGAAAAAGATCTGGGGGTGAGTATAACACCGAGCATATCTCCTGAGGCACACATCAATCAGATAACTGCTGCAGCATACGGGCGCCTGGCAAACCTACGGATAGCGTTCCGATACCTCAGTAAGGATTCGTTTAAGACTCTGTATACCATTTACGTCAGGCCCATACTGGAGTATGCAGCACCTGTTTGGAACTCACACTTAGTCAAGCACGTCAAGAAATTAGAGAAAGTGCAAAGGTTTGCAACAAGACTAGTCCCAGAGCTACGGGGATTGTCCTACGAAGAAAGGTTGAGGGAAATCGGCCTGACGATACTGGAGGACAGGAGGGTCAGGGGAGACATGATAACGACATATAAAATACTGCACGGAATAGACAAGGTGGACAAAGACGGGATGTTCCAGAGAAGGGACACAGACACAAGAGGTCACAATTGGAAGTTGAAGACTCAGATAAATCAAAGGGATGTTAGGAAGTATTTCTTCAGTCATAGAGTAGTCAGGCCGTGGAATAGCCTAGAAAGTGACGTAGTGTTGGCGGGAACCATACATAGTTTTAAGGCGAGGTATGATAAAGCTCATGGGGCAGGGAGAGAGAGGACCTAGTAGCAATCAGCGAAGAGGCGGGGCCAGGAGCTATGACTCGACCCCTGCAACCACAAATAGGTGAGTACACACACACACACAGAGGCGGGGCCATGAGCTATGACTCGACCCTAGCAACCACAATTTGGTGAGCGCACACACACACACACGTATCTCCTCTTATCCTTTGTTTCCACCGTTAAATATTACCTAACTTATCGTTGCTATTCTCCTGAGCCTCACAAAGAAAGGAAGAATTTGCTACAACCTAAACTGGAAAGAATGGAGGAGAGGAAAGGAAGAAAGAAGGAAGGATTTAGGAGACGGAGGGGAAACATCTTACGTGGAGGGAGCGAGAAATGAGCGAGACCCCAAACAAAGGTAAGTTTGACGTAATGTCTGCAGAAGACGAGGAGGAAGTGAGAGGCCAGCAGAGATTGTGCGAAACGTTGAAAGGCTCGATCCTCTTTCGTAAGTCTGATCCTCGGACATCCCAGGAGGATGTAGATAAATAGTTCAGAGAACCGACAAGTTGATAAACTAGACACATGTGCCCCTCAGGGAAGGTTTCTTGATGTTGGTGAGGGGCTCTTGATTTAGGGAATTGGATCTGTGCTCCAGTTCCCTGAATTAAGCCTGAATGCCTTCCACATTCCCCCCCCCCAGGCGTTGTATAATCCTACGGGTTTAGCGCTTCCCCTTGATTATAATAATAATAATAGACACATGTGCAACACTTGGGTATCTTTACTGAGGAAACGTTTCGCCACACTGTGACTATCCACAATAAACATACCCAAGTGTTGCTCATGTCTAATTTATCTCGTAGAGGGAAGTTACGAGCGTCACCACCCGGCCACGGACGGGAGTTACGAACGTCACCACCCGGCCACGGACGGGAGTTACGAACGTCGCCACCCGGCCACGGACAGGGGTAATAAGCAAGAATATACAGAACAAGTGATAGGTATATACGAGAAGAGAAAGCTGGAAACAAGAGAGATAAGGAACCACTTCTTACTTACTGTTATTCTCTATTCAATGGATTACTTTGTGTTTTAAGGACTTTGCTTCAGTATACTCTGTCCTCTTGTAGAAGTGCTGCCAACTTTGTCTCAGTCCTGCCAACCATCAGTCAGGCGTACCACCCTTGTCACTCACAGCAAGCCTGTGTGTTTACGCGATTACCATCCAGCTGCTGGAACGAGTGAACAGTGTTTGTCCAGAGGATACTAGGCGATGAGCACTCCGCCTACAGCAACTTGACATGAGCATGGGGAAGCCTTTCTGACAAGAGCATGGAGAAGCTTTACTGGCATGAGCATGGGGAAGCCTTACTGGCATAAGCATGGGGAAGCCTTTCTGACATGAGCATGGAGAAGCCTTACTGGTATGAGCATGGAGAAGCCTTTCTGACATGAGCATGGGGAAGCCTTACTGGCATGAGCATGGGGAAGCCTTACTGGCATGAGCATGGGGAAGCCTTTCTGACAAGAGCATGGAGAAGCTTTACTGGCATGAGCATGGGGAAGCCTTACTGGCATGAGCATGGAGAAGCCTTACTGGCATAAGCATGGGGAAGCCTTTCTGACATGAGCATGGAGAAGCCTTACTGGTATGAGCATGGAGAAGCCTTTCTGACATGAGCATGGGGAAGCCTTACTGGCATGAGCATGGGGAAGCCTTACTGGCATGAGCATGGGGAAGCCTCTCTTTTCCCAGCATCATCCCAAAGAATTTTCCCAGAATCTTCCATGTATCTTCCAAAATGCTGACTAGAATCTCCCAGGGGACAAAACGAACAATTTCTAGGAGATAAGCCAACATTTTCCAGGAGACTAGACATCTTCCGTGGCACTAGACATCTTCCAGGACACTAGATAATCTTCCAGGACACTAGACAATCTTCCAGGACATTAACAGCACCTTCCAGAAGACTAGACACCTTCCAAGACACTAAACATATTCAGGGACACGAGACATCTTCCAGGACACTAGACATCTTCCAGGACACTAACAGCAACTTCCAGGACACTAGACATCTAGGATACTAGACATCTTCCAAGACACTAGACATCTTCCAAGACACTAACAGCATCTTCCATAACATTAACATCTTCCGGGGCATTAGCAGAACCTTCCACGACACTACATATCTTCCAGGACACTGAATATCTTCCAGGACATTAGCAGCACCTTCCAGGACACTAGACATCTTCCAGGACATTAGCAGCACCTTCCAGGAGACTAAAGAGCCTGTGTAAGGAGACTATCTCCGAGCATCTCCCGGGAGACTCGCACAGCCAGAGGGCTCTGATGAGTACACTAAAGGAGCTCAAGTGAAGGCAGACTCTGAGAGCTCAGTTCAATGCATGAATGGATTCAGATGTCAACTGCGGCAGGGTGGATAATACATCTATTTTGAGCACAGGAAGGGTGGACTTAAGACCAAGTGGAGGTGGCACAGGGGCAGTGAATATGAGATGAGGAAGAGGGGCAGTGAATATGAGATGAGGAAGAGGGGCAGTGAATATATGTGAAAAAGGGGGCAATGAATGTGATATGATGAAAAAGGGGCAATGAATATGAGAGGATGAAAAGGGGTAGTGAATATGAGATGAAGAAAAGGGGCAGCGAATATGAGATGCAGCAGGATAGAGGAAATGAAACTGCGAATGCGTGATGAAGCATGGAGATGATGCAGAGGAAAGAAAGGTCGAGACAAAGAGGAAGTTAATAAAAGAGAGAGATAAGATAAAGAGGAAGGAATGGCGACAGGAAGAATTAGCCGAGATGAAAAGAGGACAAAGAATTTACTTACCTGTAATTACTGGAAAGTTAAAATTTGTGTAATGTCAGGGAATATCTGTGCTTTGTTAGAGGGGAAAACTATCATATCAGGAGAAACCTGTCTTATGACAGGGGAAAATTGTCTTATGTCAGAGGAAACTGTTTTATGTCAGGGGAAAATTGCCTTATGTCAGGGGAAACTGTCTTATGTCAGGGGAAAATTGCCTTATGTCAGGGGGAAACTGTCTAATGTCAAGGGGAAAACTGTCTTATGTCAGGGTAAAGTGCCTCATGTCAGGGGAAAAGTGAGTTATACCAGACGAAAATTGTTTTCAGGGGAGACATCAATGTTATGTCAGGGGAGAACTGCTGTGTTAGGGGGAAGAGCTATGTTGTATTAGGGACGAACCGTGTTGTTGCAGAGACTATCTGTAATTAAAGATTGAAGAGAGAGAGAGAGAGAGAGAGAGAGAGAGAGAGAGAGAGAGAGAGAGAGAGAGAGAAGAGAGAGAGAGAGAGAGAGAGAGAGAGAGAGAGACAGACAGACAGACAGAGACTGCAGATGCAGAACTGAAAAGCTTCCAAAGGGAATAAGAAAAAAATGGGGAGAAAAACACGGGAGGGAGAAAGGCGAATGAGGAAGAGAGGAGGAAGAGAATAAAAAGAGAAGAGGAAGATGTAATAAAAATGGAAGAAATGAATCTACCTACCTGGAGTCTACCTGGAGGGTATTCCGGGGATCAACGCCCCCGCGGCCCGGTCCATGACCAGGCCTCCCGGTGGATCAGGGCCTGATCAACCAGGCTGTTACTGCTGGCCACACGTAGTCCAGCGTACGAGTCAGAGCCCGGCTGATCCGGCACCGACTTTAAGTATCTGTCCAGCTCCCTCTTGAAGGTATCCAGGGGCTTATTGGTAATTTCACTTATGCCTGGTGGGAGGCTGTTGAACAGTCTTGGGCCCCGGACACTTATGGTGTTTTCTCTTAGTGTATCAATGGCGCCCCTACTTTTCACTGGGGGTATGTTGCACCGCCTGCCCAGTCTTTTACTTTCGTAGGGAGTGATTTGTGTGTGCAGATTCGGGACCATTCCTTTTAGGATTTACCAAGTTTAGATTATGATATATTTTTCTCGCCTGCATTCCAGCGAGTAGAAGTCAAGTGCTTCCAAGCGTTCCCAGTAGTTGAGGCATTTGACAGAACTTATACGTGCAGTAAATGTTCTCTGTACACACTAGATCTGCAATTTCACCTGCTTTGAATGGAGATGTTAATGTACAGCAATATTCCAGCGTAGAGAGAGCTAGTGATTTGAAAAGGATCATCACTGGCTTGGCATCTCTTGTTCTGAACGTTCTCATTATCCATTCTATCATTTTCTTTGCAGTTGTGATCGTGGCACTGTTGTGATCGTTGAAAGTGAGATTCTCAGACATTACCACTCCAAGGTCCCTCACATTATTTTTCCGCTCTATTGTGTGATCAGAGTTTGTAGTATACTCAGTTCTATTTATTATCTCCTCCAGTTTTCCATAACGGAGTAGTTGGAATTTGTCTTTATTGATCATACTGTTTTCCGTTGCCCATTGGAAAACTTGGTTTATATCTTCTTGGAGGTTAACAGTGTCCTCAACAGATGACAGTCTCATGCAGATTCTAGTACCGTCTGCAAAGGATGACACGGTACTGTGGATTACATCTATGTCTGATATGAGGATGAGAAACAGGATGGGGGAGGAATAAGACTAAAGTAGACAGAGGAAACAGGAGAAAGGGAGAATAAAAGAAGAAGAAAACAGAAAAGGAGAATAAAAGAACGATACCAAACCCCAACACGAACATATAAAACAGTTCTCGAAAATGTCTGAAAAATCTCAATACGAGAATGACAGCATCAAAACCCAAATCTGACTCAAAGTTATTATAAAGCCACATCAGGAGGAAAACAACAGACAAGAACCAAGTAATCAGGCTGAAGAAGGAAGGAGGGGAGATCACAGGGAACGAATAAGAAGTTAAGCAACACAAACCCCTGAATCATATCAAGTACACCTGAAGATTCCTGCAGTGTCCCCAGTGAGTACGCTTCACGCATAAAACTACCATTAAATCCACTGATATTAATGTCTGGACACTTCCTAGAAAGGCTGAGCGACTGATCACTTCAAACTACCTCTGCAAGTCTCCCACACTCTCTAATATTATTCTCTGTACTATACTGACAAAGCCACTGGCTGGAGAAAGGTCTCCATAATGAAGATACCCAGGTGTTGCACCATGTGTCTTATGCAACTACTATATCCTATAAGGAGGAGCAGAATTCCCTGCCTGAGGGTGCCAATGCACAGCATCGTTAAGTTAGACACATGTACAACACTTGGGGATCTTTACTGTGGAAAAGCTTCGCCACACAGTAGCTTCATCAGTACAATACAAAGAAGAATGGTTGAAGAAGTCACTGTGTGGCAGAAACGTTTCCTCAATAAAGATACCCAAGTGTTGCACATGTGTCTAATTTATCAACTTGTCGGTTCTTTGAACCATTTACCAACATCCCGTATTGTATCGTACAGAAGAAACAGGTGAATGTGAGGGAAATGCATAAAGCAGTGGGTAGACTGGATGAAGGTGAAACACCTGGCACAGGTGGGATTAAGACATATATTAAAAGCAGGTGGGGCTGTAGTTTCAGAGTGATCGAGTACAGCCTCATGCTGACGATTCCTGTGTAAAGATGAAAACTGGACCATTATGGCCTGTAGAACGTACTGATTATTTGTGTCCATCATGGCCACCACTTTCCATCACACTTATGCAGCATATGGGAATCTTTATTCAGGAAACGTTTCGCCACACAGTGACTTCATCAGTCCAATACAAAGAGGAAGGCGTAAGGAGAGGAGGAGTATGAGGTAATCAGTCCCTCAGCCTGGAGTCGATGTGTTCAGTCCATCAATCTTGTAGAATGTACAGCATAGGGCCGTAGACATTACCACTCCCAGGTCCCTCACATTATTTTTCCGCTCTATTGTGTGATCAGAGTTTGTAGTATACTCAGTTCTAGTTATTATATACTGTAGTGAGGTGAGGTGAAGCAGGCGGAGGCGGGGTCATAGTGGTACCATCCACTAGTCGAAGTAGGTCTTCGTCCAAAGGTTGAGCAAGTGCTGAAGAATTCTTTGTAACAAGATCCCATGATGCTGCAGTGTCTGACAGTTGTGATGAATGGTTTGAAAAACCGCCTTCCTCTTTGTATTGGACTGATGAAGCCACTGTGTGGCGAAACGTTTCCTGAATAAAGATTCCCATATGCTGCATAAGTGTCTCAATCTTCAACTTGTCGGTTTTTCAAACCATTCATCACAACTTTCCATCACATAACACCATTCATGGTCCAGAAGACCACCGAGCCACAGTGTCCTATACAGTGCACATTACAGAAGTCATTACCTCCGCATCTGCCCGTTCATTATATGGGACACCGCATATACTCTATACACAACCAGAACTAATTATGACCGGAATAGAAGCAGGCCAACCACTACTGAATTTCCTGGTCCACAGGAGGCGCTGTGGCATCCTGTACTAGAACCAGAAGAATGAATACGTGTTCACTAAGCCATTCATCACTGGCATGGTTTTGATCACAATCAGAATGAGAACAGCAAGAATGCCATGTAGTTTTGCAGTGAATTTAGAGGAATTTATTAGAAGCTTCGCACAATACGAGTGTCACTGCATACTCCCTCTCCACTCCCCACTCTCTACTCCCCACTCTCCATTCTCCACTCCCCACTCTCTACTGACCCCACTCTCTACTCCCCACTCTCCCTCTTCTCTGATTCGTAGACTCCACGACTCCACAATGGAAACTACTCAGAAAACGCACACGTTCCTGAACATACTTTTTTTGGGACAACGTTTCTCTCTGTGTAGAGTTTTATCATGACTTGATAAAACTCTACAAAAGCAAAACCTTGTCTCGTCGAAAAATTGTCCTACGATTTCTTCACTATTATTCAGGAAGATGCCATCTGGATCCAGTAAACACCTTGATCCTCAACGCATGTACCCCACATTGTTAGATGATGTGTGTCGAGGTCATTACTGGTGCCATTCTTCTAGGACTCCCATACAATACCCACAGAGAAGGATGTCGGGATGCATTCTGGTGACAATCCACCCCGTCGGAGGGCAGAAAAATCGACGCCACACTCTCAGGAAAGACAAGCCACATCCGTGCATGGAAGGAAAAAAAATCCGTGACGTTAGTAACCTACATCCAAGACGACAGTGTCAGCCAAACTGCCATCACGAACAGTTGTCTATGTTGATAAATTAAGAAACATGTGCAACACTTGGGTATCTTTATTGAAGAAACGTTTCACCACACAGTGGCTTCATCAGTCCTATACAAAGAAGAATAGTGAAAATCAGAAGGAACCCGAGGCAAACATTCCCTCAGCCTGGAGTCGATATAATGTCCATCATTCTTTTCAAGACTGATGGACTGATTACATCGACTCCAGACTGAGGGACTAATTACCTCAAACTCCTCATCTTCCACCGTTTTTCTTTGTATTGGACTGAAGAAGCCACTGGCTGGCGAAACGTTTCCACAATAAATATACTCAAATTCTGCACATGTATCACATTCTTCATATTGGTTGACATGGAGATCTGTGACCCAACAACGATGGGAAAACTGTACATGACTTGATATGGGAGGGAAGGGAGGAGAACAGAGAAGAGGAGGAGGAGGAGGAGGAGGCAATGGAGACAGAAGGAAAGGGAAGTGAGAGGAAGAGAGGGATTCCAAGACGTTGTTACATGCAAATGAGGTTGTGTAGCGATGAATCTGAGACCGAGTTGCCGTGACTTTTATAAACAAGTTGACAGCGGTATGATAGACAGTGTAGTGAGACACCAGGACAGTGACAGACAGTGTAGTGACACACCAGGACAGTGATAGACAGTGTAGTGACACACCAGGACAGTGATAGACAGTGTAGTGACACACCAGGACAGTGATAGACAGTGTAGTGACACACCAGGACAGTGATAGACAGTGTAGTGACACACCAGGACAGTGATAGACAGTGTAGTGACACACCAGGACAATGACAGACAGTATAATGACACACCAAGACACTGATTGACAGTATAGTGACACACCAAGACACTGATTGACAGTATAGTGACACACCAAGACACTGATTGACAGTATAGTGACACACCAAGACACTGATTGACAGTATAGTGACACACCAAGACACTGATTGACAGTATAGTGACACACCAAGACACTGATTGACAGTATAGTGACACACCAAGACACTGATTGACAGTATAGTGACACACCAAGACACTGATTGACAGTATAGTGACACACCAAGACACTGATTGACAGTATAGTGACATACCATAGCAGTGATAGTGTAGCGACACATAGGGACAGTGATAGATAGTGTAGTGACACACCAAAACAGCGATAGACAGCGTAGTGACATACCAGGACAGTGATAGACAGTGTAGTGACACACCAAGACGGTGATAGACAGTGTAGTGACACACCAAGACAGTGATAGACAGTGTAGTGACACACCAAGACAATGATAGACAGTGTAGTGACACACCAAGACGGTGATAGACAGTATAGTGACACACCAAGACAGTGATAGACAGTGTAGTGACACACCAAGACAATGATAGACAGTATAGTGACACACCAAGACGGTGATAGACAGTATAGTCACACACCAAGACAGTGATAGACAGTGTAGTGACACACCAAGACAATGATAGACAGTATAGTGACACACCAAGACAGTGATAGACAGTGTAGTGACACACCAAGACAATGATAGACAGTGTAGTGACACACCAAGACAGTGAGAGACAGTGTAGTGACACACCAAGACAGTGAGAGACAGTGTAGTGACACACCAAGACGGTGATAGACAGTATAGTGACACACCAAGACAGTGAGAGACAGTGTAGTGACACACCAAGACGGTGATAGACAGTATAGTCACACACCAAGACAGTGATAGACAGTGTAGTGACACACCAAGACAATGATAGACAGTATAGTGACACACCAAGACAATGATAGACAGTATAGTGACACACCAAGACAATGATAGACAGTGTAGTGACACACCAAGACGGTGATAGACAGTATAGTCACACACCAAGACAGTGATAGACAGTGTAGTGACACACCAAGACAATGATAGACAGTGTAGTGACACACCAAGACAGTGAGAGACAGTATAGTGACACACCAAGACAGTGAGAGACAGTATAGTCACACACCAAGACAGTGAGAGACAGTATAGTCACACACCAAGACAGTGATAGACAGTATAGTCACACACCAAGACAGTGAGAGACAGTATAGTCACACACCAAGACAGTGATAGACAGTGTAGTCACACACCAAGACAGTGATAGACAGTGTAGTGACACACCAAGACAATGATAGACAGTATAGTCACACACCAAGACAGTGAGAGACAGTGTAGTGACACACCAAGACAGTGATAGACAGTATAGTCACACACCAAGACAGTGATAGACAGTGTAGTGACACACCAAGACAGTGAGAGACAGTATAGTCACACACCAAGACAGTGATAGACAGTATAGTGACACACCAAGACAGTGAGAGACAGTATAGTCACACACCAAGACAGTGATAGACAGTATAGTCACACACCAAGACAGTGAGAGACAGTATAGTCACACACCAAGACAGTGATAGACAGTATAGTCACACACCAAGACAGTGAGAGACAGTATAGTCACACACCAAGACAGTGATAGACAGTATAGTCACACACCAAGACAGTGATAGACAGTATAGTCACACACCAAGACAGTGATAGACAGTATAGTCACACACCAAGACAGTGAGAGACAGTATAGTCACACACCAAGACAGTGATAGACAGTGTAGTGACACACCAAGACAGTGAGAGACAGTATAGTCACACACCAAGACAGTGATAGACAGTGTAGTGACACACCAAGACAGTGATAGACAGTATAGTCACACACTAAGACAGTGATAGACAGTGTAGTGACACACCAAGACAGTGAGAGACAGTATAGTCACACACCAAGACAGTGAGAGACAGTATAGTCACACACCAAGACAGTGATAGACAGTATAGTCACACACCAAGACAGTGATAGACAGTATAGTCACACACCAAGACAGTGATAGACAGTATAGTGACACACCAAGACAGTGAGAGACAGTATAGTGACACACCAAGACAGTGAGAGACAGTATAGTCACACACCAAGACAGTGATAGACAGTATAGTCACACACCAAGACAGTGATAGACAGTGTAGTGACACACCAAGACAGTGAGAGACAGTATAGTCACACACCAAGACAGTGAGAGACAGTATAGTCACACACCAAGACAGTGATAGACAGTGTAGTGACACACCAAGACAGTGATAGACAGTGTAGTGACACACCAAGACAGTGATAGACAGTGTAGTGACACACCAAGACAGTGATAGACAGTGTAGTGACACACCAAGACAGTGATAGACAGTGTAGTGACACACCAAGACAGTGATAGACAGTGTAGTGACACACCAAGACAGTGATAGACAGTGTAGTGACACACCAAGACAGTGATAGACAGTGTAGTGACACACCAAGACAGTGATAGAAAGTGTAGTGACACACCAAGACAGTGATAGAAAGTGTAGTGACACACCAGGACAGTGACAGACAGTGTAGTGGCACACCAGGACAGTGATACAGTGTAGTGAGACACCAGGACAGTGATAGACAGTGTAGTGACACACCAGGACAGTGATAGACAGTGTACTGACACACCAAGACAGTGATAGTGTAGTGACACACCCTGACAGTGATAGTGCAGTGACACACCAAGACACTGATAGACAGTATAGTGACACACCAAGACAGTTACAGACAGCGTAATGTCATCAAGACAGGTAGTGTAATAACACAAGACAGTGACAGCGATAGAGAGAGTAGTGACACACCAAGACACTGATAGACAGTATAGTGACACCAAGACAGGCAGTGTAATAACACAACAAGACAGTGACAGCGATACATAGAGTAGTGACACACCAAGACAACAATAGTGCTTTTATATTAACGAAGCGCTTTTGATCCAAGGAATTAGAGGTGTACTTCCCCTCCATCGGATCAAACCTGACGGCCTCCTAACTAGATCCCGTTATAACAGACTTCATCATATTTCTTCGACCTAAGTCCGGTCAATTAACTGTTTCGTAAATTGTCAGACAGAAATATTTTGAAATATATTTTCCGATGGACATATTTTCAAATATATTTTGAGATAGACATATTTTGAAGTATATTATCACTGCCTCTCCCTCCTGCATGATTACATAGTTTAATATACGAGATATTGAAGATTATGCTAATGTGGTTTAATTATAGAAGATTGCGCAGGTAATTATATACGCTGGCATAGGTAATGTTATAGGTACATGGGATTTGTTGATGGTTTGGTGGCAAGAGGCTTGTTAGAGTCCTCCTTGCATAAACTTAACACTGCTAATCTAACTTAACACAACTCATTTAAAATAATCTACCTTACCTTAACTCGTCTGACATAACCTAACATAACCTGAGATAATCTAACCATACCCAACATAACCTCACCTAATGTAATCTGACAAAACACAACCTTACCTAACGTAACCTAGCTTAAAACCTAACATAGCGTAACCTAACTTAATGTAATCTGACATAACGTAGCTTAACCTAACCTAATCCAACCTAATCTAATGTAGCTTAACCTAACCTAATGTAATCTAACCTAACGTAGCCTAACCTAACCTAATGTAACCTAGCCTAATCTAACCTAACCTAACGAAGCCTAACCTAACCTAACCTGATGTAATCTAACCTAACGTGGCCTAACCTAACCTAATGTAACCTATCCTAATCTAACGTAGCCTAATCTCACCTTGCCTCGGCTCACCTGCCCTCACCTCACCTCGCCTCACCTGTCCTCGCCTCACCTATCCTCACTCACCTACCCTCACCTTGCCTCGCCTCACCTGTCCTAGCCTCACCTACCCTCACCTTGCTTCACCTCACCTCACCTGCCCTCACCTCACCTACCCTTCCCTCACCTCGCCTCACCTGTCCTCACCTCACCTCACCTACCCTCACCTCACCTGTCCTCACCTCACCTACCCTCACCTTGCCTCGCCTCACCTGCCCTCACCTCACCTTCCACCTGCACCTTAATTATCTACCCTTGAACACAATTAATTAAACTATGCATCCCAGGTATATCTGTCATCATCTCTATAATTGATAACTAGTATCACGTGAAACGCTAAACCCGTGTGTATGTGTGTGAAGGGGAGGTGCCATGCAGTTCGAAGACTGGTAGAGAAGCTCGATCTTCCGTCCGCTGCCGTCACTTGATCAGTCAGGTTGTTGGTGTTGCCTTCACCATCACAACATTTTTACGCTACTTCTAGTGCATCTTGTTTCTGTGTCCCTTTTATCGTTTTTCCTTCATCGTTTACCCGTCATTATTTTCCCCTTTCATAGCTCTCCCGCCATCATTTTCCTGCCATTTTTCCCTCCACTATGTTCCCTCCATCATTTTCCTGCCATTTTTTTCCCTCCATTTTCCTGCCACTATTTTCCCTTCATTTTCCTGCCATTGTTTTCCCTTCATTTTCCTGCCACTGATTTCCCTCCATTATGTTCCCTCCATCATTTTCCTGCCATTGTTTTCCATCCATGAAGTCTCCTCCATTTTCCTGCCATTGTTCCCTCCACTTTCCTGCCATTGTTTTCCCTCAATTTTCCTGCCACTGTTTTCCCTCCATTTTCCAGCCATTGTTTTCCTTCCATTATGTTCCCTCCATTTTCCTGCCACTATTTTTCCCTCCATCATTTTCCAGCCATTGTTTTCCTTCCATTATGTTCCCTCCATTTTTCTGCCACTGTTTTCCCTCCATCATTTTCCAGCCATTGTTTTCCTTCCATTATGCTCCCTCCATTTTCCTGCCATTGTTTTCCCTCCATTATGTTCCTGCCATTGTTTTCCCTCCATCATTTTTCCGGTGTTGGCTGCCTGGTGTAGCTGTCCAGAGAGTTGTGATGTATCCACTCGTACTCTTGAAGGAGCTCTGACACCCAAGAGTCTTCCACCAGCCTAGGATACACGTTAATACATATTTTTCACTTTCCTGGGCACATGTCATGTGTAGGAGAGTGTATGACGTGTATGTGTGTGTGTGTGTGTGTGACTACCAGCAGCAGTAACTACCAGAAGCAGTAACTACCAGCAACAACTACCAGCAGCAGTAACTACCAGAAGCAGTAACTACCAGCAACAACTACCAGCAGGTAAAAGAACACAAGTGCAACTAATGTGACATTTTATTGTGGCAACGTTTCGCTCTCCAGGAGTTTTGTCAAGCCGTTACAAACAGTACATGAACGAACGAACGAAAGGCAGCTTCACCATCTCTGAAGTCTTAGCAAGAATCCTCCTGAAAACAGTAAACCCTGCCATCACATAGTCTCTCCTGTTAATACTACACAAAGCACATTACATCAACGAATCTCAGCATGGTTTTACAAAGGGGCGTTCCTGCCTTACGAATTTATTAACTTTTTTCACTAAGGTATTTGAGGAGGTAGATCATGGTAATGAATATGATATTGTGTATATGGACATCAGTAAGGCTTTTGACAGGTCCCACATCAGAGACTATTGAGAAAAATTAAAGCACATGGAATAGGAGGAGAATTTTTTTCCTGGATAGAGGCATGGTTGACAAATAGGCAGCAGAGAGTTTGCATAAATGGGGAGAAATCAGAGTGGGGAAGCGTCACGAGCGGTGTTCCACAGGGTCAGTGTTGGGCCCCCAGCTGATTCACAATCTACATAAACGACATAGATGAGGGCCATAAAAGCGGACTCGGCAAGTTTTTGCCGATGACAACCAAAATAGCCGTCGAATACATTCTGACGAGGACATTCGAGCACTCCAGAAGATTTGAATAGACTGATGCAGTGGTCTGAGAAGTGCAGATGCATTTTAATAAAGACAAATGCAAGTTCTAAATGTTTGGACAGACAATAACCATGCACATATAAACTAAATAATGTAGATCATAATATTACGGAATGCGAAAAAGAATTAGGAGTTCTGGTTAGCAGTAGATCTGAAACCAAGACAACAGTGCATAAGTGTTCGCAATAAATCTAATAGAAACCTTGGCTTCATAACAATACGCATAATAAAATATGATCCTCCCCCCCCCAGGTTGTCTTCAACTCTATACATTCTGTTAGGCCTCATTTAGATTAGCTGCACAGTTTTGGTCACCGTATTACAGAATGATATAAAATTCTCTGGAAAATGTACAAAGGAGGATGAACAAAGTTGATCCCTATGTATCAAACCTTCCCTATGAGGACAGACTAAGGGACCTGAAACGCACTCTCTAGAAAGACGTAGAATAAGGTTGGAAAAGATTGAGGGTATAAAGGAAAGACAGGAATAAACAAAGGGGATGTAAATAGAGGTGCTGAAATATCTACCTAAACAGGGACTCGCAGCAATGATTTTAAGTTGGAAAAATTCAATTCAGAAGTATTAGAGAAAGAATGGTTGGTAATAGAGTAGTGGATGATGAACAAACTCCCAGTACCGTTATAGAGGCCAGAACCGTTGTGTAGCTTTAAAAAATAGGTTGGATAACTTCATGAGTATACGTGGGTGGTGTGAGTTAGACCTGATAGCTTGGTGAAATTTAAGACACAAGTGCAACATCTGGATATCGTTATTGTAAGTAGACGTTCTCGCCATCGCAGTGGCTTTATCAATACAGATTCTCGGACAAAATATGGAAGACATAGCACTATATACAAAAGGTGAGGTAATCAGTACCCTCGGCCTTTGGGAGTTATTGTTCACAGCATCGTGGAGGAGGAGAATCTGGAGCAAGGCAAGAATGACTGGCTGCTTTTTATGGGCGTCAGTGAAGGGGACGGGCAGCAAAGGGCATCACTGGTAGGGGGGGGTTTTCCCCATGGAAGTAGCCCTTTCCCCAAAAGAGGGGGTTTAGTTTCAGCACCCCGTGAAAAGTTTTGTAGATGTCCCTAAACCAAATTCCATGATTTGCATGTCTGACAAGTTGTGCAAGAAAGGTATAAAATACCGACAATATGAAATTTAAGACACATGGCACCATCTGGATATCTTTTGTAGTAGACTTTCGCCACCATGGCTTTATAAACAGATTCAGGACAAAATAGGAAGACAGTAGAACATATCAAAAGGAGGTAACACCCTCCCCTTTGGAGTTAGGGGTTCCAATCGTGGGGGGAATCTTGGAGAAAAGGCAAGAAGACGGGCGTTTTTTTATGGGCGTCATAAAGGGGAGGGGCAGAAACGGGGGCACACGGGGCGGGTTTCCCCCCAGTGGAAGTGGGCCCCTTCCAAAGAGAGGGTTATTTTGCAGCAGCCGTGAAGAAGTCTTGTAGATGTCCTCTAAACCCAAGATTCCATGATTTTTGAGTGTCTGACAAGTTGTGCAAAAAGGTATAAAATACCGCAATATGAAATTTTAAGACACATTGCAACATCTGGATATCTTTTTTGAGTAGCTTTTCGCCATCCAGTGGCTTTACAAAAAAGATTCGGGACATAATAGAAGACATAAACATATACAAAAGGTGGGAAAACAGTCCCTGGGCCTTGGATTTAGTGTTCAAACATCGGGGTGGGAGAGCCCCGGACAAAGGCAAAAGCTGGCGCTTTTTAAAGCGTCAGGGAATGGGAGGGGCAGCAACAGGGCATCACGGGAGGCGGGATTCCCAGGGGAGTAAGGTCCTTCCCAAAGAGATGGGTTAGTTGCAGCAGCCGGAAGAAGGTCTTGTAGATGTCCTCTGAACCAAGATTCCATGTTGCATTCTGCAATTTTGTGCAAAAAGGTATAAAAAAACCGACAAAGAAATTAAGACACATGTCAACATGGGGATATCTTTATTGTAGTAAGTTTCGCCATCCTGGTTTTAAACAATACAGATTCTGGGACATAATGGAAACAGTAGAACTAAACAAAAGGGAGGTAATCAGTCCCTCGCCGGGTTGTGTTCACAGCATCGTGTGGAGGAGAGTCTGGAGCAAAGGCAAGAAGACTGGCGCTTTTTATAGGCGTCAGTGAATGGGACGGGCAGCAGACGAGGGCAGTCACTGTAGGCGGGATTCCCCAGTGGAAGTAGGTCCTTCCCAAGAGATGGTTAGTTGCAGCAGCCGTGAAGAAGGTCTTGTAGATGTCCTCTGAACCAAGATTCCATGAGTTGCAGTGTCTGACAAGTTGTGCAAGAAAGGTATAAAAACCGACAATATGAAAGTTAAGACACATGTGCAACATCTGGATATCTTTATTGTAGTAGACGTTTCGCCATCCAGTGGCTTTATCAATACAGATTCTAGGAAAATAATAGGAAGACAGTAGAACTATATCCCAAAAGGTGAGGTAATCAGTCCCTCGCCTGAGTTAGTGTTCACAGCATCTGGGGAGGAGAGTCCTGGAGCAAAGGCAAGAAGCGGGGCCTTTTTAAAGGCGTCAGGAATGGGACGGGCAGCATACGAGGGCAGTCACTGGTAGGCGGGATTCCCCAGTGGAAGTAGGTCCTTCCCAAGAGATGGTTAGTTGCAGCAGCCTGAAGAAGGGTTTCTTGAGAGTCCTCTGAACCAAGATTCCATGATTTTCAGTTCTGACAAGTTGTGCAGAAAGTTAAAATACCGACAATATGAAGTTAAGACCTGTGCAACATCTGGTACTTTATTGTAAAACGTTTTCCCCATCCAGTGGCTTATCAATACAGATTCTGGGACCATAATAGGAAACGTCTACTACAATAAAATATCCAATGTTTGCACATGTGTCTTAACTTCATATTTCGGTATTTAATACCTTTCTTGCACAACTTGTCAGACACTGCAACATCATGGAATCTTGGTTTCAGAGGACATCTACAAGACCTTCTTCACGGCTGCTGCAACTAACCCATCTCTTTGGGAAGGACCTACTTCCACTGGGGAATCCCGCCTACCATGACTGCCCTCGTCTGCTGCCCGTCCCATTCACTGCGCCTATAAAAAGCGCCAGTCTTCTTGCCTTTGCTCCAGACTCTCCTCCACCACGATGCTGTGAACACTAACTCCAAGGCCGAGGGACTGATTACCTCACCTTTTGTATATAGTTCTACTGTCTTCCATTATGTCCTAGAATCTGTATGATAAAGCCACTGGATGGGGGAAACGTCTACAAAAAAAAAAAGATATCCAGATGTTGCACATGTGTCTTAACTTTCATATTGTCGGTAATTTTTTTACCTTTCTTGCACAACTTGTCAGACACTGCAACATCATGGAATCTGGTTCAGGGGACATCTACAAGACCTTCTTCACGGCTGCTGCAACTAACCATCTTTTTGGGAAGGACCTATTTCCCACTGGGGAATCCCCCTACCAGTGACTGCCCTCGTCTGCTGCCCGTCCCATTCACTGACCCTATAAAAAGCGCCATTTTCTTCCCTTTTGCTCCAGACTCTCCTCCACCACGATGCTGTAAAACATAACTCCAAGGCCGAGGGACTGATTACCTCACCTTTGTATATATTTCTACTGTCTTCCTATTATGTCCTAGAATCTTGAAATTGATAAAGCCACTGGATGGCGAAACGTCTACTACAATAAAGATATCCAGATGTTGCACAGTGTTTTAATTTTTCATATTGTCGTATTTTTATACCTTTCTTGCACAACTTGTCAGACACTGCAACATCATGGAATCTTGGTTCAGAGGACATCTACAAGACCTTTTTCACGGCTGCTGCAACTAACCCATCTCTTTGGGAAGGACCTACTTCCACTGGGGAATCCCGCCTACCAGTGACTGCCCTCGTCTGCTGCCCGTCCCATTCACGACGCCTATAAAAAGCGCCAGTCTCTCCCTTTTGCTCCAACTCTCCTCCACCACGATGCTGGGGAACACTAACTCCAAGGCCGAGGACTGATTACCTCACCTTTTGTATATAGTTCTACTGTCTTCCTATTATGTCCTAGAATCTGTATTGATAAAGCCACGGGATGGCAAAAACGCTACTACAATAAAGATATCCAATGTTGCACATGTGTCTTAACTTTCATATTGTCGGTATTTTATACCTTTCTTGCACAACCTGATAGCTTGTGCTACCAGGTCGGTTGCCGTGTTCCTCCCTTAAGTCAATGTGACCTGACCTGACTAGGTTGGGTGCATTGGCTTAAGCCGGTAGGAGACTTGGACCTGCCTCGCGTGGGCCAGTAGGCATTCTGCAGTGTTCCTTCGTTCTTATGTTCTTATGTTACCCAAGTAATAGCTTTTATATCCTTTTACTCATGTGCGAGTTAATTGTTCTACCATATTGTATTACTACTACTACTACTACAACTTATATCACTACTACTACTACTACCACCACTAGTATTACACCTCACTCTGAGCCTATATATACCCTCTGTGTCCATATACTGTTTGTGAGAGTAAGACACATGTGCAACATCTGGGTATCTTTATTGTAGACGTTTCGCCATCCAGTGGCTTTATCAATACAAATTCCAGGACATAACTTGAAGACAGTAGAACTATGTACAGAAGATGAGGTAATCAGTCCCTCAACCTAGGAGTAGGTGCGAACAGCACCATAGTCGTGGAGATTCTGAAGCAGAAGAAAGAATCCTGGCGCTTATATAGTAACGTCAGGTGAAGCAGACGAGGGCAAATTCACTGGTGGGCGGGATTCCCCAGTGGAAGTAGGTCCTTCCCAAAGAAATGGGTTAGTTGTAGTAGTAGTCGTAGTTGTGAAGGTTATGTACATGTCCTCAGAATTAAGATTCCATGATGTTGCAGTGTCTGACAAGTTGTGTACGAAAGGTATATAATACCGACAAGATGAGAGTAAGACACATGTGCAACATCTGGGTATCTTTATTGTAGACGTTTCGCCATCCAGTGGCTTTATCAATACAAATTCCAGGACATAACTTGAAGACAGTACACAACTTGTCAGACACTGCAACATCATGGAATCTTAATTCTGAGGACATGTACATAACCTTCACAACTACGACTACTACTACAACTAACCCATTTCTTTGGGAAGGACCTACTTCCACTGGGGAATCCCGCCCACCAGTGAATTTGCCCTCGTCTGCTTCACCTGACGTTACTATATAAGCGCCAGGATTCTTTCTTCTGCTTCAGAATCTCCACGACTATGGTGCTGTTCGCATCTACTCCTAGGTTGAGGGACTGATTACCTCATCTTCTGTACATAGTTCTACTGTCTTCAAGTTATGTCCTGGAATTTGTATTGATAAAGCCACTGGATGGCGAAACGTCTACAATAAAGATACCCAGATGTTGCACATGTGTCTTACTCTCATCTTGTCGGTATTATATACCTTTCGTACACAACATATACTGTTTGTAACGGCTTGACAAAGCTCCTGGAGAGCGAAACGTTGCCACAATAAAATGTCACATTAGTTGCAGATTGAGACAATTATGCAGCATATGGGAATCTTTATTCAGGAAACGTTTCGCCACACAGTGACTTCATCAGTCCAATACAAAGAACATTAAAATGGTATAAAATACCGACAGATTGTTGGGTAAGACACATATGCAACAGTTAGGTATCTTTATTTCGAAACGTTTCGCCTACACAGTAGGCTTCTTCAGTCGAGTACAGAAAAGTTGATAGAAGCAGAAGATACTTGAAGACGATGTAATCAGTCCATCACCCTTAAAGTTTTGAGGTGGTCAGTCCCTCAGTCTGGAGAAGAGCATTGTTCCGTTGTCTGAAACAATATGAAGTTGAAGTGACAGGATGGAGCCCTTTATAGTGCAAGGAGGTGAGACGTAGGTTGCGTTGGGTGGGCAGGTCCCTCTCAAACCCAGCCGTTCTCACTAGTAGAGATTGTCGAAGTTGATGGTCTGTACCAAGATACCCTTGTGTTGCAGTGTCTGACAGAATGAACATTAAAATGGTATAAAATACCGACAGATTGTTGGGTAAGACACATATGCAACAGTTAGGTATCTTTATTTCGAAACGTTTCGCCTTACACAGTAGGCTTCTTCAGTCGAGTACAGAAAAGTTGATAGAAGCAGAAGATACTTGAAGACGATGTAATCAGTCCATCACCCTTAAAGTTTTGAGGTGGTCAGTCCCTCAGTCTGGAGAAGAGCATTGTTCCGTTGTCTGAAACAATATGAAGTTGAAGTGACAGGATGGAGCCCTTTATAGTGCAAGGAGGTGAGACGTAGGTTGCGTTGGGTGGGCAGGTCCCTCTCAAACCCAGCCGTTCTCACTAGTAGAGATTGTCGAAGTTGATGGTCTGTACCAAGATACCCTTGTGTTGCAGTGTCTGACAGAATGAACATTAAAATGGTATAAAATACCGACAGATTGTTTCAGACAACGGAACAATGCTCTTCTCCAGACTGAGGGACTGACCACCTCAAAACTTTAAGGGTGATGGACTGATTACATCGTCTTCAAGTATCTTCTGCTTCTATCAACTTTTCTGTACTCGACTGAAGAAGCCTACTGTGTAGGCGAAACGTTTCGAAATAAAGATACCTAACTGTTGCATATGTGTCTTACCCACCAATACAAAGAGGAAGTGTACGAATGGTATATAATACCGACAAGATGAGATTAAGACACATGTGCAACATCTGGGTATCTTTATTGTAGACGTTTCGCCATCCAGTGGCTTTATCAATACAAATTCTAGGACATAACTTGAAGACAGTAGAACTATGTACAGAAGATGAGGTAATCAGTCCCTCAACCTAGGAGTAGGTGCTCTTCGCACCTACTCCTAGGTTGAGGGACTGATTACCTCATCTTCTGTACATAGTTCTACTGTCTTCAAGTTATGTCCTAGAATTTGTATTGATAAAGCCACTGGATGGCGAAACGTCTACAATAAAGATACCCAGATGTTGCACATGTGTCTTAATCTCACAAAGAGGAAGGCGTAAGGAGAGGAGGAGTATGAGGTAATCAGTCTCTCAGCCTGGAGTCGATGTGTTCAGTCCATCAATCTTGTAGAATGTACAGCATAGGGCCGTAGACGTGGCTTATATACTGTAGTGAGGTGAGGTGAAGCAGGCGGAGGCGGGGTCATAGTGGTACCATCCACTAGTCGAAGTAGGTCTTCGTCCAAAGGTTGAACAAGTGTTGAAGAATTCTTTGTAACAAGATCCCATGATGCTGCAGTGTCTGACAGCTGCATAAGTGTCTCAATCTTCAACTTGTCGGTTTTTCAAACCATTCATCACAACTGTCAGACACTGCAGCATCATGGGATCTTGTTACAAAGAATTCTTCAACACTTGTTCAACCTTTGGACGATGACCTACTTCGACTAGTGGATGGTACCACTATGACCCCGCCTCCGCCTGCTTCACCTCACCTCACTACAGTATATAAGCCACGTCTACGGCCCTATGCTGTACATTCTACAAGATTGATGGACTGAACACATCGACTCCAGGCTGAGGGACTGATTACCTCATACTCCTCCTCTCCTTGCGCCTTCCTCTTTGTATTGGACTGATGAAGCCACTGTGTGGCGAAACGTTTCCTGAATAAAGATTCCCATATGCTGCATAAGTGTCTCAATCTTCAACTTGTCGGTTTTTCAAACCATTCATCACACATTAGTTGCACTTGTGTCCTTATACTTTACATATTGTCGGTAATTCTACCAACATTATTACAACTACCAGCAGCAGTAACTACCAGCAACAACTACCAGCAATATCTGAATGAACATTCAAATTGTATAAAATACTGACAGATTGTTAGGTAAGACACATATGCAACAGTTAGGTATCTTTATTTCGAAACGTTTCGCCTACACAGTAGGCTTCTTCAGTCGAGTATAGAAAAGTTGATAGAAGCAGAAGATACTTGAAGACGATGTAATCAGTCCATCACCCTTGAAGTTTTGAGGTGGTCAGTCGCATATGTGTCAGTTGCATTTGTGTCTTACCTAACAACCTGTCGGTATTTTATACCATTTGAATGCTCACTCTGTCAGACACTGCAACACAAGGGTATCTTGGTACAGACCTAAAATCAACTTTGTCAACTTCTACTAGTGAGAATGGCTGGATTTGAGAGGGACCTGACCTTCCAACGACAACATTCTTACCTCTACTAGTGGCCTACATCTCACCTCCTGGCGGTATATAGGCTCCATCCTGTCACTTCAACTCCATATTGTTTCAGACTATGGAACAATGCTCTTCTCCAGACTGAGGGACTGACCACCTCAAAACTTCAAGGGTGATGGACTGATTACATCGTCTTCAAGTATCTTCTGCTTCTATCAACTTTTCTGTACTCGACTGAAGAAGCCTACTGTGTAGGCGAAACGTTTCGAAATAAAGATACCTAACTGTTGCATATGTGTCTTACCTAACTACCAGCAATATCTACCAGCAACAGCAACTACCAGCAGCAGTAACTATCAGCAGCAGTAGCTACCAGCAACATCAACCAGCAACAACAACTACCAGCAGCATTAACTACCAACAGCAGTTCCTACCAACAGCAGTAACTACCAGCAGCAGTAACTACCAGCAACAACTACCAGCAGCAGTAACTACCAACAGCAGTACCTACCAGCAGCAGTAACTACCAGCAGCAGTAACTACCAACAGTAGTACCTACCAACAGCAGTAACTACAAGCAGCAGTAACTACCAGCAGCAGAAACTACCAGCAACAACAACTACCAACAGCAGTAACTACCAACAGCAGCACCTACCAACAGCAGTAACTACCAGCAGCAGTAACTACCAGCAGCAGAAACTACCAGCAACAACAACTACCAACAGCAGTAACTACCAACAGCAGTACCTACCAACAGCAGTAACTACCAGCAACCATAACTACCAGCAGCAGTAACTACCAGCAACAACAACTACCAGCAACAGTAAGCGGTACAAAGAACCATCTGAGCGTCTAACAGAGAATATTGATCCTCTCTACGAGTAACATTATAGAGTAATTGTTGTTCACAAACTAGCAAGAGAATATATCACCTGGTGTCCGGGAAGTTTTTAGGAGCAATAACGTACAATTATTTTGTCCAAGACACTTTACACAGCTTCCAGGTGCCTATCTTCCGGGTTTCTAACTTCCAGACACCTATCTTCCAGGTGTTTCTCTTCTAAATACCAATCTTCCAGAAACCTATCTTCCAGGTGCCTATCTTCTGGGTGCCTCTCTTTCAAGTTCCTAACTTCCAGGTTCCAAACGTCCAGACACCTATCTTGCAGGTGTTTAACTTCTAGACGCCTACCTTCCAGGTGTCTTACTTCCAGACAACTATCTTGCAGACACCTATCTTGCAGGTGTTTAACTCCCACACACCAATCAATCTTACAGACACTTATCTTCCAGACACCTATACCTCAGATGCCAATTCTACAGATGTATATCCATCCCATACCTATCCTTCAGATGCCCATCCATTAGACGGCTATCCGTCAGATGTTCATCCTCAGATACCTATCCATCAAAGGCTTAATCCTACACAAGTCAATCCTTCAGACCATTATCCTATAGAGTTCTATCTTCGAGATGCTTAACACTGAGATTTCTATCTTATAAATACCTATCATGCCACCTACTGTATACTTCCTAATACCTATTTTCCAGCACTTATCCAAAAAATAACTTACAGCGGACATTTGAACTCGTTGTAAAGTTGACAAGGGTTACAGACAACAGCGAAATAATCTTGTCAGAAATATTTTTTTGCGAAAGACCCCCAGTAACAGACTACGCCACAGCCTATGTAATAGGCTATGCCACAGCTTATGTCACAGCCCATACCTACCTGGAGTCTACTTGGAGGGTGTTCTGGGTAGTCAACGCTACTGCCGTCCGGTCCGGTCAATGACGAGAACTTCCAGTGGATCAGGGCCTGTTCAACCAGACTGTTACTGCTGGCTACACGCAATCCAACGTATGACCAACAGCACGGCTGGTCAGGTACTGACTTTTCGAACCTACCCCGCTCCCTCTTGACAGCCAGGGGTCTATTGTTAACCTTCCCTTAGGTATGATGGAGGACGAACAGTCTTGGGCCCCTGACTCTTGTTGTGTTTTCTCTTAGTATACCCAGAGCATCCCTGCTTTTCACTGAAGGTATTTTGCACCGTCTACTGAGTCTTTTGCTTTCGTAGGGAGTGAATTCTGTGTGCAGATTTGGGACACGTCCCTCTAGAATTTTCCAGGTGCAAATTATGATACATCTTTCTCGCCTTTGTTCCAGGGAGTACAAGTTAAGGGACTTCAACAGTTCTAGTAATTAAGGTGATTGAATTTATACGTGCAGTGAAGGTTCCCTGTACATTCTCCGGATCCGCGTTTTCGCTTGCTTTGAATGAGGTTGTTAGTGTACAGCAGTATTCCATCCTAGAGGGAAGAAGCGACTTAAAGAGGATCATCACTGGCTTGGCATTCCTTGTTTTTAAGGTTCTCATTATCTATCACTGCTCTCGTAGACGTGAAAATGACACTATTATGCTCCTTGAAGATGAGATCTTCTGACATTATCACTAGTTCCACAGTCCATGGCACAGCTCATGACAGCCCATGAGACAGATTATGACACGGCCTGTGATCCCACCCTTGTGTCATCCTATGACACAGCTCATGTCCCGGCCCATGTTACAGCCCGCATAGCAGTCTATGACACAGCTCATGACACAGTCCATGCCACAGCCAACGTCAGAGCTCCAGAATTTACTGCTCCGCCTGGAGGGTAAATCTACGGTATCTAAACCTCAGGGAAAAGAATTTGCTGAGATAACTCCCAGACACAAACTTGCTGAGGTAACTCTCAGCCATCAACTTGCTAGGGTAACTCCCAGACATCAACCTGCTGAGGTAACTCTCAGCCATCAACTTGCTGAGGTAATTCTCACTTATCCAACCTGCTGAGGATCTCTCACTAGCATTCAACCTGCTGAGGTAACTCTCAGCCATCAACCTGCTGAGGTAACTCTCAGTCATCAACCTGCTGAGGTAACTCTCAGCCATCAACCTGCTGAGGTAACTCTCAGCCATCAACCTGCTGAGGTAACTCTCAGCCATCAACCTGCTGAGGTAACTCTCAGCCATCAACCTGCTGAGGTAACTCTCAGCCATCAACCTGCTGAGGTAACTCTCAGCCATCAACCTGCTGAGGTAACTCTCAGCCATTAACCTACTGAGGTAACTCAGCCATCAGCCTGATATGCGCTGTTATCTCCGTCTTGACATGAAATATATGACGGAACATATAATGGAAGACATGACGATAAAAATGACGGAAGACATGACTGAAGCCATGACCGAAGACATGACGGAAGACACGACGAAAAATATGATAAAACGCATGACGGAAAATATATAAAACAAATAACAAAAGATATGACGGAAGACATGAGGGAAGACATGAGGGTAGTGAACGGGTGTACAACAGAAATAAACAAGATAAGTTCAAGTGGTCTTAAATAAAATTATTAAACCAAGACAAAGACCTCGAGACAGTGGGTCCCAACTAAGAAAGACTTCGAGACAGTGTGTCTCAACTAAGAGACCTCGAGACAGTGGGTCCCAACTAAGAAAGACCTCGAAACAGTGTGTCTCAACTAAGAAGACCTCGAGACAGTGGGTCCCAACTAAGAAAGACCTCGAGACAGTGTGTCCCAACTAAGAAGACCTCGAGACAGTGGATCCCAACTAAGAAAGACCTCGAGACAGTGGATCCCAACTAAGAAAGACCTCGAGACAGTGGGATCCCAACTAAGAAAGACCTCGAGACAGTGGATCCCAACCAAGAAAGACCTCGAGACAGTGGATCCCAACCAAGAAAGACCTCGAGACAGTGGATCCCAACTAAGAAAGACCTCGAGACAGTGGATCCCAACTAAGAAAGACCTCGAGACAGTGGATCCCAACTAAGAAAGACCTCGAGACAGTGGATCCCAACCAAGAAAGACCTCGAGACAGTGGATCCCAACTAAGAAAGACCTCGAGACAGTGGATCCCAACCAAGAAAGACCTCGAGACAGTGGATCCCAACCAAGAAAGACCTCGAGACAGTGGACCCCAACCAAGAAAGACCTCGAGACAGTGGATCCCAACCAAGAAAGACCTCGAGACAGTGGATCCCAACCAAGAAAGACCTCGAGACAGTGGATCCCAACCAAGAAAGACCTCAAGACAGGGGTCCCAACTTAGCAAATATAGATTTAGAAAGACTAAAGAAAAATCAAAAGTTTTGACACTCGTACTAACGACTAGCGGAGCAAAATCTTTGCCAGCCTCACTACAGGAAACAAAAAAATAACAGCGACTATTAATCCGTTTTTTTACAGGTCGGGACCTGTTTTATACAGGTCAAGACCTGTTTTATACAATTCAAGACGTGTTTTATACAGGCCAGGACCTATTTTATACAGTTCAGGACCCGTTTTACACAGGTCGGGACCTGTTTTACACAGGTCGGGACCTGTTTTACACAGTCGGGACCTGTTTTACACAGTCGGGACCTGTTTTACACAGGTCGAGACCTGCTTTATACAGGTTAAAACTTGTTTCACACTGCAATAGGCCTGTTTTTGTTACTGGCGGGGCGATACCAAAAATTTTGCCGATACGTCTCAATTTCGGGCCGATATCGATACCGATACTCTGGCACAGCCTCAGTGTTCATGTTACAGACATTGCATCCCAGATGACATGAACTCAGACAACATGTCCTGGTTTCACGTCACTTTTCCCTCGTTGCCACGAGAGAAGTGTTAAATACTGACGCTTAGCGAGGAATTCTGAAGAAATTTCTGAAACTAAACCCATCCACGTTGCTGAGGGATACATGTTTCGCCAGCCATAGAATGTTTCGCCAGCCGTAGTATGTTTCACTAGCCATAGCACGTTTCGCTTGCCAAAGCATGTTTCGCTAGCCATAGCATGTTTCGATAGCCATAGCACGCTTCGCTAGCCATAGCATGTTTCGCTAGCCATAGCATGTTTTGCTAGCCATAGCATGTTTCGCTAGCTTGCTTCTACGAACTTTGTACGAACGTGTATGTGTGTGTGCGTGTTCTCACTATTTGTGGATGCAGGGGTCGAGTCACAGTACCTGGTTCGTGTGTGTGTGTGTGTGCGTGTATACTCACCTAGTTGTACTCACCTAGTTGAGGTTACAGGGGTCGAGTCCAAGCTCCTGGCCCCGCCTCTTCACTGGTCGCTACTAGGTCACTCTCCCTGAACCGTGAGCTTTATCATACCTCTGCTTAAAGCTATGTATGGATCCTGCCTCCACTACATCGCTTCCCAAACTATTCCACTTCCTGACTACTCTGTGGCTGATGGCTGGTGTGTGTGTGTGTGGTGTGTGTGTGTGTGTGTGTGTGTGTGTGTGTGTGTGTGTGTGTGTGTGTAAACACCTATTTGTGATTACAGGGGTCGACTGGGGTTGATTCACAGCTCATGGCCCTGCCTCACAGTCGGCTGCAAATTTTTCCATTCGTCTTGGCTGCTCTGTATGCCATATCATACCTGTTCTTCAAGCTATGTATAGATCCTGCCTCAAGCACTTCACTCTCTAGGTCGGTCTACTTGACCATTCTAAGGCTAAAGAAGTGCCTCCTAACATTCCTTGTGACTCAGTTGTGTTTTTTAATCTCCAGCAGTGACCTCATGTACGTGAGACTCTCCTCTCTAACACTCTTCCTGACCAAATCTGCCACCAGTGTATCTGTTACTGGTGTCACTACTGTGTCTGCCACCAATGTCTGCCACCAATGTCTGCCACTAGTATGTCTGCTACTAGCGTCACTGTGTCTTCCACCACTGTATCTGCAACTAGTGTTACTACTGTGTCTGCCACCACTGTCTGTCACCAACGTATC
>NC_069487.1:259865-272365 GCF_026875155.1 Cherax quadricarinatus
CCCTCCTTACCTGTGCGTACTCATTCCTGTGTGTGTGTGTGTGTGTGTGTGTGTGTGTATGTGTGCGTGTGTGTGTGTGTGTGTGTGTGTGTGTGTGTGTGTGTGTGTGTGTGTGTGTGTGTGTGTGTGTGCGTGTGTGTGTGTGTGCTGAGGAACGACAGGTCGTGACTACAGTGACCCAAGAGTGTGAAAGAGTCACTTAAAGAACGACAGGTGGTGAATAATTACCCCAAACTCATCGTCTTCCAGTTTCTTTACATTGAACCGAAGAAACCAGTGACTGGCGGAACGTTTCCAGAATGAACATGCCCATATTTTGCACAGGTGTTTTATCTATCAACTGTGTATTAGACATCTTGCAGATCAAACAACTGTGTGTTAGGCATCTTCCAGATCAAACAACTGTGTGTTAGACATCTCCAGATCAAACAACTGTGTGTTAGACATCTCCAGATCAAACAACTGTGTGTTAGACATCTTCCAGATCAAACAACTGTGTGTTAGACATCTCCAGATCAAACAACTGTGTGTTAGACATCTTCCAGATCAAACAACTGTGTGTTAGACATCTCCAGATCAAACAACTGTGTGTTAGACATCTTCCAGGTCAAACAACTGTGTGTTAGACATCTTCCAGGTCAAACAACTGTGTGTTAGACATCTTCCAGATCAAACAACTGTGTGTTAGACATCTTCCAGATCAAACAACTGTGTGTTAGACATCTTCCAGGTCAAACAACTGTGTGTTAGACATCTTCCAGATCAAACAACTGTGTGTTAGACATCTTCCAGATCAAAAAAACTGTGTGTTAGACATCTTCCAGGTCAAACAACTGTGTGTTAGACATCTTCCGGATCAAACAACTGTGTGTTAGACATCTTCGAGTGTCAGCTGGTGAATGTTATACACCGTAAATATAATGAACTGAGCCAACAGGCCTGTTGCAGTGTTCCTCCATTCTTAACTGTTGTTGCTCGACATGGTTTGTGTTACCTGTGTTATCTCAGGCTGAGTCGAGCAATGTGAAGTTGAAATAAGGAATCTTGTGAAGAATAGGAATAAAACTTGATGTAGGAGGTACCACAGTCCTGCCATGGGAGAGTGAAATATACAGAGCTGATGGAAGGTTGGTAGACAGCAACCATCTAGAGAGGTGCTACCCCCCGATCCTGTCACATATGTAACAAATATACACACAACTAGTAGGATGGTAGACAGCGACCATCCAGGTGCTACGGAGTCATCCTATCCCACCCTGGTAGGGTTACTAGTCTCTTCTTTCTCTCTCATAAACACGTAAGATGACGGGTAACTCTTACAAACTTCTCCTTTACAAACAGGATAATATAATTTCACTTTCCTGTATGTTTTACAACAGTTCTAATTCCTGTAATATTTGCTTTTCAATTCAGTATGCCTGGTCTTACTCTTACCGGACTCTTAGACCCCTAGGTGAAAAACAAGAGGTCTGAGTGTAGATGGAGGACTGTAAATGACCACTCATCTATCTTGAACCTGTCAAGTTGATGCTGGAGGCTGGAGACGCTGACGAAGATGGAAAAGAAGAAGCAGACGAAGATCTTTAAAGGTTTTACAAAGTGGATCAACAGATCCCTGCACAAATAACTCGCACAGAGGAGAAAGTAACTTATAACGACGTTTCGCTCTGACTTGGGCCATTAACTAGTCGAAGATTAAGACACATGTGCAACAGTTGAGTATCTTTACTGATGAAAAGTTTCGCCAACACAGTCAGTAGTGAAATAAAGATGACATAATCAGTCCGTCAAACTTGGAGAAAAAGCTGAACTCTCCTCCAGGCTGAGGGACTGACCACCTTGTTCCAGACCATGGAGCTGAACTCTCCTCCAGGCTGAGGGACTGACCACCTTGTTCCAGACCATGGAGCTGAACTCTCCTCCAGGCTGAGGGACTGACCACCTTGTTCCAGACCATGGAGCTGAACTCTCCTCCAGGCTGAGGGACTGACCACCTTGTTCCAGACCATGGAGCTGAACTCTCCTCCAGGCTGAGGGACTGACCACCTTGTTCCAGACCACGTGCAACACTTGGGTATCTTTATCGTGGACACGTTTCTCCACACAGTGGCTTCGTCAGTTCAATACAGAGAAGAATGGTGAAGATCAAAAGGAGCTTGAGGAAATCAGTCCCTCAGTCTGGAGTCGATGATAATAATAATAACACCTTAATTTCTACATGTACAAGGTATACAGTCCTAGCTGACATCAATAACATACTACTATATAGAAAGCTGCTTGTTATGCAGAGTATTTCCCACAAATTAGGCTAATTTTGTCCTAGGATGCGACCCACACCGGTCCAACTTGGACCGAAACGTCGTGGTAAGCTCCTCTCTTCTATGTGCGGGTTATCTGTGTATCGTTCCAGTCACGGTATTGTGCCTTTTTTTTGTTATTTAGTCACTAACACCCAGGTACTCATTTTTACTGATGGGTGAACATGGACAACCGGTGTAAGGAAACACACCAATGTTTCTACCCTCGCCGGGAATTGAACCCGGACATTCAGCGTGTGAAGCGAGAGCTTTGCCATCAGGTCATGGGCCACCGTGTAATCAGTCCATCAATCTTGAAAATAATACAACACATGCACGAAAAAGTGCTATATACTGTAGACAGGTGAGGTGAAGCAGTAGTAGACGGTGTCACCTTGAACAAGTCCACCTGTCTACAGTACATAAGCCGCCTCTTTGCGCATATGCTGTATTATTTTCAAGACTGAGGGACTGATTACATCAAACTTCTGATCTTCAACCAGTTTTCTTTATATTGGACTGATGAAGCCACTGTGTGGATTCCACAATAAAGATGCCCTAATTTTACACATGCGTTTAATTGATCAACCTGTCGGTTCTCTGAACCATTTATCCAGATTCGATCCATATCGGATCATTATCAAGAGCCAGAAATCAACCGCGACTTTGTAAACAGTCCAAGTCGGACCGAAACGTCGTCGTAAGCCCCTCTCTCTCCTATGTGAGGGTTGCTTTTATACTGTTCCAGCCACGGTACAATCAGGACACAGGCAAAGATGCCCTTTCTAAATTCTGATACAACGTTACACTGCCCCCCCCACCCCACTTTCGCTCCCTCCACACAAATGCTATCATGACAAAGTATAACGAACTCAAAGGCGTACACACCTTTGCTGTAAATTAAAACACTGCGCCGGGCTGAGAATCTGGTAGAAAATCTTTCATGGTTGTGTAGCATAACGCAGTCAAATACTCTCTAAACCTACGTTATATCTGGTATTTCCTAATGAAAATCTTCGTCTGCCCAGGCAACAAAGAGAGCAAGAATGTACAACACAGTGAATGTGCTCTACAAAGTTACTTTGTGTCCTGCAAAGTGGTTTAACGTACGACAAAGTGGTTTAACGTACGACAAAGTGGTTTAACGTACGACAAAGTGGTTTAGCGTCCTGCAAAGTGGAGTACTCCGCTCGCGTTAGTCTGATGGGTAGCAAAAATAACTTCTTTCCGTTCTAGTTCCTTCGTTTTGCTGTGAAGTCCAGCACACACACACACACACACACACACACACACACACACACACACACACACACACACACACACACACACACACACACACACACACACACACACACGTAGTGGAGGCAGGAACCATACATAATTTTAAGATGAAGTGACGGGACTACGAGCTATGACTCGACTCCTGCAACCACAAATGGGTGAGTACACACACACACACACACACACATACACATTGGCATAATCTGTGGAACTCTTGTATCATCAGAGGTGTGGAGGTGGGGTCACGGGGGTCCATGACCCCACTGCGGTCACCAGGTGAGGTGTGGGGTGAATCCCGTGACCCCACTGGGGTCACCAGGTGGGGTGTGGGGGTAAACCCCGTGACCTCACTGGGGTCACCAGGTGGGGTGTGGGGTGAATCACGTGACCTCACTGGGGTCACCAGGTGGGGGGTCATAACGATCACATTGAAAACAATTTGGGACTCGTCATCTCGGCACTGAGTGACTGCGGAGTGCCACCTGTCATGACACCAGCGGCCGGATGATTTGACACTAAGTGTTCCTTGACACCAAGCGTTCCTTGACACCAAGCGTTCCTTGACACCAAGTGTTCCTTGACACTAAGTGCTCCTTGACACCAAGCGTTCCTTGACACCAAGTGTTCCTTGACACTAAGTGCTCCTTGACACCAAGTGTTCTTGACACTAAGTGCTCCTTGACACCAAGCGTTCTTGACACCAAGTGTTTCCTTGACACTAAGTGCTCCTTGACACCAAGTGTTCCTTGACACTAAGTGCTCCTTGACACCAAGCATTCCTTGACACCAAGTGTTCCTTGACACTAAGTGCTCCTTGACACCAAGTGTTCCTTGACACTAAGTGCTCCTTGACACCAAGCGTTCCTTGACACCAAGTGTTCCTTGACACTAAGTGCTCCTTGACACAAAGCGTTCCTTGGCACCAAGTGTTCCTTGACACCATGTGCTCCTTGACACCAAGTTTGGCTGGATCTGACACCAAGTTTGTTTTGTCTTAACTTCAAATTACTTTATATCATACCAAATATGATTTGACACCTCATGTGCAACATTTGACACCTCATGTGCAACATTTGACACCTCGTGTGCAACATTTGACACCTCGTGTGCAACATTTGACACCTCGTGTGCAACATTTGACACCTCGTGTGCAACATTTGACACCTCGTGTGCAACATTTGACACCTCGTGTGCAACATTTGACACCTCGTGTGCAACATTTGACACCTCGTGTGCAACATTTGACACCTCGTGTGCAACATTTGACACCTCATGTGCAACATTTGACACCTCATGTGCAACATTTGACACTTCGTGTGCAACATTTGACACCTCATGTGCAACATTTGACACCTCGTGTGCAACATTTGACACCTCGTGTGCAACATTTGACACCTCATGTGCAACATTTGACACCTCGTGTGCAACATTTGACACCTCGTGTGCAACATTTGACACCTCATGTGCAACATTTGACACCTCGTGTGCAACATTTGACACCTCATGTGCAACATTTGACACCTCATGTGCAAACATTTGACACTTCGTGTGCAACATTTGACACCTCATGTGCAACATTTGACACCTCATGTGCAACATTTGACACCTCGTGTGCAACATTTGACACCTCATGTGCAACATTTGACACCTCATGTGCAACATTTGACACCTCATGTGCAACATTTGACACCTCGTGTGCAACATTTGACACCTCATGTGCAACATTTGACACCTCATGTGCAACATTTGACACCTCGTGTGCAACATTTGACACCTCATGTGCAACATTTGACACCTCATGTGCAACATTTGACACCCCATGTGCAACATTTGACACCTCATGTGCAACATTTGACACCTCGTGTGCAACATTTGACACCTCATGTGCAACATTTGACACCTCATGTGCAACATTTGACACCTCATGTGCAACATTTGACACCTCGTGTGCAACATTTGACACCTCATGTGCAACATTTGACACCTCATGTGCAACATTTGACACCTCATGTGCAACATTTGACACCTCATGTGCAACATTTGACACCTCATGTGCTCCATTTGACAGTCTGACCGTGTTTTGTCACCCTCTGAACTTTAACCCGGCACAACTGTGAAGCCTTGGCCTGAAGCTCACCTAGCCCCGTGTGAAGCCTTGGCCTGAAGCTCACCTAGCCCCGTGTGAAGCCTTGGCCTGAAGCTCACCTAGCCCCGTTTGAAGCCTTGGCCTGAAGCTCACCTAGCCCCGTGTGAAGCCTTGGCCTGAAGCTCACCTAGCCCCGTGTGAAGCCTTGGCCTGAAGCTCACCTAGCCCCGTTTGAAGCCTTGGCCTGAAGCTCACCTAGCCCCGTTTGAAGCCTTGGCCTGAAGCTCACCTAGCTCCGTGTGAAGCCTTGGCCTGAAGCTCACCTAGCCCCGTGTGAAGCCTTGGCCTCAAGCTCACCTAGCCTCGTGTGAAGCCTTGACCTGAAGCTCATCTAGCCCCGTGTGAAGCCTTGGCCTCAAGCTCACCTAGCCTCGTGTGAAGCCTTGGCCTGAAGCTCATCTAGCCCCGTGTGGAGCCTTGGCCTGAAGCTCACCTAGCCCCGTGTGGAGCCTTGGCCTGAAGCTCATCTAGCCCCTTGTGGAGCCTTGGCCTGAAGCTCATCTAGCTCCATGTGGAGCCTTGGCCTGAAGCTCATCTAGCCCCTTGTGGAGCCTTGGCCTGAAGCTCACCTAGCCCCGTGTGGAGCCTTGGCCTGAAGCTCACCTAGCCCCGTGTGGAGCCTTGGCCTGAAGCTCACCTAGCCCCGTGTGGAGCCTTGGCCTGAAGCTTACCTAGCCCCGTGTGGAGCCTGGCCTGAAGCTCACCACCCCGTGTGGAGCCTTGGCCTGAAGCTCACCTAGCCCCGTGTGGAGCCTTGGCCTGAAGCTCACCTAGCCCCGTGTGGAGCCTTGGCCTGAAGCTCACCTAGCCCCGTGTGGAGCCTTGGCCTGAAGCTCACCTACCCCGTGTGGAGCCTTGGCCTGAAGCTCACCTAGCCCCGTGTGGAGCCTTGGCCTGAAGCTCACCTAGCCCCGTGTGGAGCCTTGGCCTGAAGCTTACCTAGCCCCGTGTGGAGCCTTGGCCTGAATCTCACCTAGCCCCGTGTGGAGCCTTGGCCTGAAGCTCACCTAGCCCCGTGTGGAACCTTGGCCTAAAGCTCACCTAGCCCCGTATGAAGCCTTGGCCTGAAGCTTACCTAGCCCCGTGTGGAGCCTTGGCCTAAAGCTTACCTAGCCCCGTGTGGAGCCTTGGCCTGAAGCTTACCTAGCCCCGTGTGGAGCCTTGGCCTAAAGCTTACCTAGCCCCGTGTGGAGCCTTGGCCTGAAGCTCACCTAGCCCCGTGTGGAGCCTTGGCCTGAAGCTCACCTAGCCCCGTGTGGAGCCTTGGCCTGAAGCTCACCTAGCCCCGTGTGGAACCTTGGCCTAAAGCTCACCTAGCCCCGTATGAAGCCTTGGCCTGAAGCTTACCTAGCCCCGTGTGGAGCCTTGGCCTAAAGCTTACCTAGCCCCGTGTGGAACCTTGGCCTGAAGCTCACCTAGCCCCGTATGAAGCCTTGGCCTGAAGCTTACCTAGCCCCGTGTGGAGCCTTGGCCTAAAGCTTACCTAGCCCCGTGTGGAGCCTTGGCCTGAAGCTTACCTAGCCCCGTGTGGAGCCTTGGCCTAAAGCTTACCTAGCCCCGTGTGGAGCCTTGGCCTGAAGCTCACCTAGCCCCGTGTGGAGCCTTGGCCTAAAGCTTACCTAGCCCCGTGTGGAGCCTTGGCCTAAAGCTTACCTAGCCCCGTGTGGAGCCTTGGCCTGAAGCTTACCTAGCCCCGTGTGGAGCCTTGGCCTAAAGCTTACCTAGCCCCGTGTGGAGCCTTGGCCTGAAGCTCACCTAGCCCCGTGTGGAGCCTTGGCCTAAAGCTTACCTAGCCCCGTGTGGAGCCTTGGCCTAAAGCTTACCTAGCCCCGTGTGGAGCCTTGGCCTGAAGCTTACCTAGCCCCGTGTGGAGCCTTGGCCTGAAGCTTACCTAGCCCCGTGTGGAGTCTTGGCCTGAAGCTTACCTAGCCCCGTGTGGAGCCTGGCCTGAAGTTTACCTAGCCCCGTGTGGAGCCTTGGCCTGAAGCTTACCTAGCCCCGTGTGGAGCCTTGGCCTGAAGCTTACCTAGCCCCGTGTGGAGCCTTGGCCTGAATCTACCTAGCCCCGTGTGGAGCCTTGGCCTAAAGCTTACCTAGCCCCGTGTGGAGCCTTGGCCTGAAGCTCACCTAGCCCCGTGTGGAGCCTTGGCCTGAAGCTCACCTAGCCCCGTGTGGAGCCTTGGCCTAAAGCTTACCTAGCCCCGTGTGGAGCCTTGGCCTAAAGCTCACCTAGCCCCGTGTGGAGCCTTGGCCTAAAGCTTACCTAGCCCTGGGCTCCCACCTTCTCTCATAATTAAGTCTGCTTCATCACGCCAGATCTAATTTGTGTTTGAGAATCTTACAAGTGAATTCAAGAGAGTGGAAAGATGAAGGAGGAGGAGGAGGAGGAGAGGGGAGAGGAAGAAGAGGAGGAGGAAGACAAGGAGGAAGAGGAGGAGGAAGACAAGGAGGAGGAGGAGGAGGAGGAGGAGGAGGAGGAGGAGGAGGAGGAGGAGGAGAAGAAGAAGAAGAGGAGGAGGAGGAGGAGGAGGAGGAGGAGGAGGAGGAGAGGAGCAGGAGGAGGAAGAGGAGGAGGAGGAGGAGGAGGAGGAGGAGAAGGAGGAGGAGGAGGAGGAGAAGGAGGAGGAGAAGGAGGAGGAGGAGCAGGAGGAGGAGGAAGACAAGGAGGAGGAGGATAATTTTTTTACTAATTATTTTATCTTTCTCTCTCTCCCGGTCATCCTCCAACACTCCTGGTCGTCCTCCAACACTTCTGGTCGTCCTCCAACACTCCTGGTCGTCCTCCAACACTTCTGGTAGCCCTTCAACACCCCTTGTCGCCTCCAACATTCTTGGTCGTCTTCCAACACCACTGGTCGTCCTCCAACACTCCTGGTCGTCCTCCAACACTTCTGGTAGCCCTTCAACACCCCTTGTCGCCTCCAACATTCTTGGTCGTCTTCCAAACACCACTGGCCGTCCTCCAACACTCTGGTCGTCCTCCAACACTTCTGGTAGCCCTTCAACACCCCTTGTCGCCTCCAACATTCTTGGTCGTCTTCCAACACCACTGGTCGTCCTCCAACACTCCTGGTCGTCCTCCAACACTTCTGGTAGCCCTTCAACACCCCTTGTCGCCTCCAACATTCTTGGTCGTCTTCCAACACCACTGGTCGTCCTCCAACACTCCTGGTCGTCCTCCAACACTTCTGGTAGCCCTTCAACACCCTTGTCGCCTCCAACATTCTTGGTCGTCTTCCAACACCACTGGTCGTCCTCCAACACTCCTGGTCGTCCTCCAACACTTCTGGTAGCCCTTCAACACCCCTTGTCGCCTCCAACATTCTTGGTCGTCTTCCAACACCACTGGTCGTCCTCCAACACTCCTGGTCGCCTTCCAACAATTCTGGCCGTCCTCAAACACCCCTGGTCGTCCTCCAACACTCCTGGTCGCCCTCCAACACTTCTCTTGGTCGTCCTGTAACACCCCGGGCTGTCCACCAACGCTCCTGGTCGCCATCCAACACTCCTGGTCGCCCTCCAACACCCCTGGTCGTCCTCCAACACTCCTGGTCGCCCTCTAGTCAACGTATTGATCTGGGTGGTGCCTCTGGCACTGAGAGCAGAGTCCTGTTGTGTCCGGCACTGAGTGCTACTTTTGTATCTGGCACTGAGTGCTACTGTTGTATCTAGCACTGAGTGCTACTGTTGTATCTGGCACTGCTACTGTTGTATCTGGCACTGAGTGCCACTGTTGTATCTGGCAATGAGTGTCACTGTTGCATCTGGCACTGAGTGCTACTGTTGTATCTGGCACTGAGTGCCACTGTCGTATCTGGCCCTGCTACTGTGTGTCTGGCACTGAGTGCTACTGTTGTGTCAGGCACTGAGTGCTACTGTTGTATGTGGCACTGAGTGCTACTGTTGTATTTGGCACTAAGTGCCACTATTGTATCTGGCACTGAGTGCCACTGTTGTATCTGGCACTGAGTGCCACTGTTGTATCTGGCACTGCTACTGTTGTATCTGGCACTGAGTGCTACTGTTGTATATGGCACTGAGTGCTACTGTTGTATATGGCACTCAGTGCTGTTGTATCTGACTCTGCTACTGTTGTATCTGGCACTGAGTGCTACTGTTGTCTGGCACTGAGTGCCACTGTTGCATTTGGCACTGAGTGCTACTGTTGTATCTGGCACCGAGTGCTACTGTTGTATCTGGCACTGAGTGCTACTGTTGTATCTGGCACTGAGTGCTACTGTTGTATCTGGCATTGAGTGCTACTGTTGTATTTGACACTGAGTGCTACTGTTGTATCTGACACTGAGTGTCACTGTTGTATCTGGCATTGAGTGCTACTGTTGTATTTGGCACTGAGTGCTACTGTTGTATCTGGCACCGAGTGCTACTGTTGTATCTGGCACCGAGTGCTACTGTTGTATCTGGCACTGAGTGCTACTGTTGTATCTGGCACTGAGTGCTACTGCTGTATCTGGCACTGAGTGCTACTGTTGTATGCCACTAAGTGCTACTGTTGTATCTGGCACTGTGTCACTGTTGTATCTGGCACTGAGTGCTATTGTATCTGGCACCGAGTGCTACTGTTGTATCTAGCACTGAGCGCTACTGCTGTATCTGGCACTGAGTGCCACTGATGTACCTGGCACTGAGTGCTACTGTTGTACCTGGCACTGAGTGCCACTGTTGTATCTGGCAGAGTGCCACTGTTGTATCTGGCACTAACTGATATAAATCTGGTTTATTCTAGTCACGACCAGTCGTTCATAAGTCATTCACACACTCCTGGTTCACGGTAGTCACGACCTGTTCTTTAAATCACACACAGGCTCCTGGTTCACGGTAGTCACGACCTGTCGTTGTCGTTCTTTAAGTCACACACACGCTCCTGGTCCACGGTAGTCACGACCTGTCGTTCTTTAAGTCACACACACGCTCCTGGTTCACGGTAGTCACGACCTGTCGTTCTTTAAGTCACAGACTCGTGGTTCACTTGTTACCAGAAATTTTTTCACCTAAGCCGGATTAGACGAACATTGTCCACACGGGTGAATACATCGACACAAGATATAGGACAAGCTTTAACTGGGAGGGATTTCTGAATTCCCTATTCTTGGACTTTACAAAGGTGCTGGACACCTTACAAGAGACTTCACAAAGGTATTTAACACCTCAAAAAAATGAAGAGAGAGGAATAACAGGGAATGCAGTAAACTGTATCACAGAACAATAAATGGGCAGGAGGCAATGAGTGATTGCCCGAGGTGTCAGAACTGGGTATGACAAGTGTTCCCTCGGGGATGTGCTGGAAAGGGAGTCCCTCGGGGATGTGCTGGAAAGGGAGTCAGATGTGTCCCCGTTCACATGCGTGAGATCCAGGAGGAGAATGAACACCATTCTGGATAAGACTACAAAATAGACCTGAACAAGTAGCAACATTGGCCAGACAAGTAGCAACATTGAAACAAGTAGCAACACTGGTTAGACAAGTAGCAACAGTGGTTAGACAAGTAGCAACATTGGTCAGACATGTAGCAACACTGCTGAGTCAAATAGCAACAGTGGTCAGAGAAGTAACAACATTGGTCAGACAAGTAGCAAAACTGGTCAGACAAGAAGCGAAACTGGTCAGACAAGTAGCAAAACTGGTCAGACAAGAAGCGAAACTGGTCAGACAAGTAGCAAAACTGGTCAGACAAGTAGCTACTAGAATTCAACCCCTTCGAATGCACTGTATGAAAAGTAAGGAGAGGAAATGAAGAGACAAACTGCGTATAGACCCGGAGGACAGAATCTGCAGACCTCACTTAGAGAGACTTCAGGGTGAGCAGAGTATCGAGCAGAGAATCAGAGGCTCGCAGCAGCAGCAGAGTAATTAATGTTTGCAGCAAAAGCTCATCTGGTGAATCACGGAGCAATTTTCAATGATCTCAAGAAAGGCGTTCGTGAGTCCATATACGACTTATGTCAAGCCCATCGCTGAGTACGCAGCACCAGCATGGAGCCCTCGTCTGGTGAAACATGTCGAGACACCATACATCACACACTACTACCATACATCACACACTACTACCATACATCACCACACTACTACCATACATCACCACACGCTACAACCATAATCACACACTACCATAATCACCACATACACCATACATCACCACACTACTACATACATCCACAATACTACCATACATCACCATACTACTACCATACATCACCACACGACAACCATACATACACACTACCATACATCACCACACTACCACCATACATCACCACACTACTACCATACATCACCACATACTACTACCATACATCACCATACTACTACCATACATCACCACACCTACAACCATACATCACACATACCATACATCACCACACTACCCATACATCACCACACTACTACATACATCACCAACACTACTACCATACATCACCATACTACTACCATACATCACCACACGCTACAACCATACATCACACACTACCTACATCACCATACCACCATACATCACCACACACTACTACCATACATCACCACACTACTACCATACCCCACCAACACTACTACCATACACCACCACACACTACTACCATACATCACCACACTACTACCATACATCACACCTACCAACATCACCCCCACTACTACCATACATCACCACACACTACCATGCATCACCACACTGCTACCATACATCACACACTACCATACATCACCACACTACTACCATACATCACCACACACTACCAGACTCACCATACTACTACCA
>NC_069487.1:277365-279865 GCF_026875155.1 Cherax quadricarinatus
CACACAGAATTTCTCAACACAAGAGCCAGGTGACATCAACGGGAGAAACTGTTACAACGGCTGGAGAATTGGTTATAAGGTTACAAAATCTGTACAACGGGACAAAATATGTAACAACGGGAGGGAAATGTGCTACAAAAGGAATATTACAAAGGGAGTGTGTTACAAAGGGAGTGTGTTACAAATGGAGTGTTACAAATAAAGTGTTACAAGGGGAGTGTTACAAATGGAGTGTTACAAGGGGAGTGTTACAAATGGAGTGTTACAAAAGGTGTTATAAATGGAGTGTGTTACAAAGGGGTAGAATATGCGAAGGGGATTCCAGATTCACCCTATCAGAGCGAATTTCAGATATTGAATACTATGAATTCTTGAAGCTGCGGGAGATATACTAGCAGTGTACGATGGAGGGAACTAGCAGTGTACGATGGAGGGAACTAGCAGTGTACGATGGAGGGAACTAGCAGTGTACGATGGAGGGAACTAGCAGTGTATGATGGAGGGAACTAGCAGTGTATGATGGAGGGAACTAGCAGTGTACGATGGAGGGAACTAGCAGTGTATGATGGAGGGAACTAGCAGTGTACGATGGAGGGAACTAGCAGTGTACGATGGAGGGAACTAGCAGTGTATGATGGAGGGAACTAGCAGTGTATGATGGAGGGAACTAGCAGTGTATGATGGAGGGAACTAGCAGTGTACGATGGAGGGAACTAGCAGTGTACGATGGAGGGAACTAGCAGTGTACGATGGAGGGAACTAGCAGTGTATGATGGAGGGAACTAGCAGTGTACGATGGAGGGAACTAGCAGTGTACGATGGAGGGAACTAGCAGTGTATGATGGAGGGAACTAGCAGTGTATGATGGAGGGAACTAGCAGTTTACGATGGAGGGAACTAGCAGTGTATGATGGAGAGAACTAGCAGTGTACGATGGAGGGAACTAGCAGTGTACGATGGAGGGAACTAGCAGTGTACGATGGAGGGAACTAGCAGTGTACGATGGAGGGAACTAGCAGTATACGATGGAGGGAACTAGCAGTGTACGATGGAGGGAACTAGCAGTGTACGATGGAGGGAACTAGCAGTGTACGATGGAGGGAACTAGCAGTGTACGATGGAGGGAACTAGCAGTGTACGATGGAGGGAACTAGCAGTGTACGATGGAGGGAACTAGCAGTGTACGATGGAGGGAACTAGCAGTGTACGATGGAGGGAACTAGCAGTGTATGATGGAGGGAACTAGCAGTGTATGATGGAGGGAACTAGCAGTTTACGATGGAGGGAACTAGCAGTGTATGATGGAGAGAACTAGCAGTGTACGATGGAGGGAACTAGCAGTGTACGATGGAGGGAACTAGCAGTGTACGATGGAGGGAACTAGCAGTGTACGATGGAGGGAACTAGCAGTATACGATGGAGGGAACTAGCAGTGTACGATGGACGGAACTAGCAGTGTACGATGGAGGGAACTAGCAGTGTACGATGGAGGGAACTAGCAGTGTACGATGGAGGGAACTAGCAGTGTACGATGGAGGGAACTAGCAGTGTACGATGGAGGGAACTAGCAGTATACGATGGAGGGAACTAGCAGTGTACGATGTAGGGAACTAGCAGTGTACGATGGACGGAACTAGCAGTGTACGATGGAGGGAACTAGCAGTGTACGATGGAGGGAACTAGCAGTGTACGATGGAGGGAACTAGCAGTGTACGATGGAGGGAACTAGCAGTGTACGATGGAGGGAACTAGCAGTGTATGATGGAGGGAACTAGCAGTTTACGATGGAGGGAACTAGCAGTGTATGATGGAGAGAACTAGCAGTGTACGATGGAGGGAACTAGCAGTGTACGATGGAGGGAACTAGCAGTGTACGATGGAGGGAACTAGCAGTGTACGATGGAGGGAACTAGCAGTGTACGATGGAGGGAACTAGCAGTGTATGATGGAGGGAACTAGCAGTGTACGATGGAGGGAACTAGCAGTGTATGATGGAGGGAACTAGCAGTGTACGATGGAGGGAACTAGCAGTGTACGATGGAGGGAACTAGCAGTGTACGATGGAGGGAACTAGCAGTGTACGATGGAGGAACTAGCAGTGTACGATGGAGGGAACTAGCAGTGTACGATGGAGGGAACTAGCAGTGTACGATGGAGGGAACTAGCAGTGTACGATGGAGGGAACTAGCAGTTTACGATGGAGGGAACTAGCAGTGTATGATGGAGAGAACTAGCAGTGTACGATGGAGGGAACTAGCAGTGTATGATGGAGAGAACTAGCAGTGTATGGAGGGAACTAGCAGTGTATGATGGAGGGAACTAGCAATGTATGATGGAGGGAACTAGCAGTGTACGATAGAGAGAACTAGCAGTGTATGATGGAGAGAACTAGCAGTGTATGATGGAGGGAACTAGCAGTGTATGATGGAGGGAACTAGCAGTGTACGATGGAGGGAACTAGCAGTGTATGATGGAGAGAGCTAGCAGTGTATGATGGAGG
>NC_069487.1:282365-342365 GCF_026875155.1 Cherax quadricarinatus
CTTGACTGGTGTTGTAGAGAGAAGAAGCCTTAATGACCCTCGTGTAGTCTACACATTACAAACCTAACGACCCTGAACTACCTTGTTCACGGTTATTTACGAGACGCAGAGGCTACTAACAACCTTTTCTGCACCTTCCTTAAATATTAATCTTCCCTCAATTGCCTCACGATATTAATGACCTTGACATGAGTGGGTGTGAGCTAGACCTGCCTAACACACGGCCAGTAGGCCTGCTACTGTGTGCCTCACTTACGTTCTCATGACCACGTAACTCATTCCTGTCTCGTCTTGCTTTACGATAGATATTCAATGTCTGGTTCTGTATTTAATAGGAAATTTTAAGTAAAACAACCAGTCAGATACAGCATAAGAGCACAGAACTCGACATCTTCGTCTGACAATATTTCTAATACCTGTTAGTCGAAGGTGGAAGAACTTGGCACTAAGGATGTTGACACAGTGCTCTCTTACTGTGTTCATAACGGTCCTGCTCTTTCACCGAGGTTATTCTCGTGTAAAATGTTATGAGGGTTTGGTGCCTAATCTACACACCAAACCCTCATGCTGGCTAACCTGGATGTGTGTTGTCAGTCCTGGGTGGTAACTAGTTACCTTGGGTGGTGTGTGTTGTCAGTCCTGGGTGGTAACTAGCTACTATGGGTGGTGTGTGTTGTAGTTATGGGTGGTAGCTAGCTACCCTGGGTGGTGTGTGTGTTGTCAGTTCTGGGTGGTAACTAGCTACCCTGGGCGGTGTGTGTTGTCAGTTCTGGGTGGTAACTAGCTACCCTGGGCGGTGTGTGTTGTCAGTTCTGGGTGGTAACTAGCTACCCTGGGCGGTGTGTGTTGCCAGTTCTGGGTGGTAACTAGCTACCCTGGGCGGTGTGTGTTGTCAGTTCTGGGTGGTAACTAGCTACCCTGGGCGGTGTGTGTTGTCAGTCCTGGGTGATAACTAGTTGCAGTGGGTGGTGTGTGTTGTCAGTCCTGGATGGTAACTAGCTACCCTGGGTGGTGTGTGTTGTCAGTCCTGGATGGTAACTAGCTACCCTGGGTGGTGTGTGTTGTCAGTCCTGGGTAGTGACTAGCTACCTTAGGTGATGTGTGCTGTCAGTCCTGGGTGGTAACTAGTTACCCTAGGTGTGTGTTGTCAGTTCTGGGTGGTAGCTAGCTACCCTGGGGGAGTGTGTGTGTTAGTCAGTCCTGGGTAGTAGCCGGCTACCCTGGGTTGCTGGGGGGTAGCCTTGAAGGCAACAACAACTAACTGACGACGTAACAAATAGCTGTACGACAGTCTTGTTGCTTGTTTAACCTTGAACCAATGTTGCTTCGTGTTGCAGAGCTAGTAACAATGTTGCTTCGTGTTGCAGAGCTAGTAACAATGTTGCTTCGTGTTGCAGAGCTAGTAACAATGTTGCTTCGTGTTGCAGAGCTAGTAACAATGTTGCTTCGTGTTGCAGAGCTAGTAACAATGTTGCTTCGTGTTGCAGAGCTAGTAACATTTTTGCTTCGTGTGCAGGCTAGTAACAATGTTGCTTCGTGTTGCAGAGCTAGTAACAATGTTGCTTCGTGTTGCAGAGCTAGTAACAATGTTGCTTCGTGTTGCAGAGCTAGTAACAATGTTGCTTCGTGTTGCAGAGCTAGTAACAATGTTGCTTCGTGTTGCAGAGCTAGTAACAATGTTGCAGAGCTAGTAACAATGTTGCTTCGTGTTGCAGGGCTAGTAACAATGTTGCTTCGTGTTGCAGAGCTAGTAACAATGTTGCTTCGTGTTGCAGAGCTAGTAACAATGTTGCTTCGTGTTGCAGAGCTAGTAACAATGTTGCAGAGCTAGTAACAATGTTGCTTCGTGTTGCAGAGCTAGTAACAATGTTGCAGAGCTAGTAACAATGTTGCAGAGCTAGTAACAATGTTGCTTCGTGTTGCAGAGCTAGTAACAATGTTGCAGAGCTAGTAACAATGTTGCTTCGTGTTGCAGGGCTAGTAACAATGTTGCTTCGTGTTGCAGAGCTAGTAACAATGTTGCTTCGTGTTGCAGAGCTAGTAACAATGTTGCTTCGTGTTGCAGGGCTAGTAACAATGTTGCTTCGTGTTGCAGAGCTAGTAACAATGTTGCTTCGTGTTGCAGAGCTAGTAACAATGTTGCTTCGTGTTGCAGGCTAGTAACAATGTTGCTTCGTGTTGCAGAGCTAGTAACATGTTGCTTCGGGTTGCAGGCTAGTAACAATGTTGCTTCGTGTTGCCGAGCTAGTAACAATTTTTGCTTCGTGTTGCAGAGCTAGTAACAATGTTGCTTCGTGTTGCAGAGCTAGTAACAATGTTGCTTCGTGTTGCAGAGCTAGAAAAACATGTTGCTTCGTGTTTGCAGAGCTAGTAACAATGTTGAAAGGCAGTAACAATGTTGCTTCGTGTTGCAGGGCTAGTAACAATGTTGCTTCGTGTTGCAGAGCTAGTAAAAATGTTGCTTCGTGTTGCAGGCTAGTAACAATGTTCCCTTCGTGTTGCAGAGCTAGTAACAATGTTGCTTCGTGTTGCAGAGCTAGTAACAATGTTGCTTCGTGTTGCAGAGCTAGTAACAATGTTGCTTCGTGTTGCAGAGCTATAACAATGTTGCTTCGTGTTGCAGGGCTAGTAACAATGTTGCTTCGTGTTTGCAGAGCTAGTAACAATGTTGCTTCGTGTTGCAGAGCTAGTAACAATGTTGCTTCGTGTTGCAGAGCTAGTAACAATGTTGCTTCGTGTTGCAGAGCTAGTAACAATGTTGCTTCGTGTTGCAGAGCTAGTAACAATGTTGCTTCGTGTTGCAGAGCTAGTAACAATGTTGCAGAGCTAGTAACAATGTTGCTTCGTGTTGCAGAGCTAGTAACAATGAATTAGTCCCCGAGATATATATGTCGTGCCGAATAGGTAAAACTGGTCAATTAGCAAGAACTCGTTTAAAATTAAGTCCTTTCTAAAATTTTCTTTTATACGTTTAAAGATATACTTTTTTCATTTATGTCAATGTAAAAATTAATAATTTTTCACCAAAAGAACCTTAGAAAATTTACCTAACCTTATTATAACAAGAGCAATTTTCAGCCTAATCCAACTAAATATATTTTGGATAAGTTTACAATAATTTAATAATAAATAAACACAACTAAATATATTATTTGTCGTTAAGTTCAGAATTATTTTTTTGCGAAATTATTGCATACACAAATTTTAGCTTGTCTTATTCGGCAAGAAGAGCGTTGCTATTTAAGCCAAAACCGCAAGTTTTACCTATTCGGCACGACACACACACACTCCATCATCACATACTACAAAAATAAAAAAGGTCAACTATAAGAAACAGATCTAAACATCAAACTAACATACTTAATAGAAAAGGGAGAAGAATAAAGGATACAAATAAAACAAAGAAAAAAATTAAAACACAAAGTAACTCTATGTAGCGTTCATTATCACACGTGGAAGGTTTGTCTATGCTGGTGCAGACTCAGTTGTTGCCAGCTCAGTGGCACTGGCTCGACTGGACAGCACAGCAGGTATACTGTTTGTCAGGAAACAGGACAAGTGTTTCCTGACGTGGGTCTCAGTCATATGACGACCCAGGACCGACAACTTCCGCTGGCTTACCACTACACCTCTTTTAAAATCATGGTCAATGATTTCGTATTTATAGTTTGGTGTGAGGCTTTACAATGTTGATCTATGGCACTAGTTGGAGTATACACAAATAACCAGCAAATAGAGAGAGAGAGAGAGAGAGAAAAGCAGACAACAGCAGAGAGACAAGAAGAGAGAGAGAGAGAGGAGAAGAGAGAAGAAGAGAAGAGAGAAAAGAGAAGAGAGAGAGAAGAAAAAGAGAGAGAGAGGAGAGAGAGAGAGAAAAAGAGAGAGAAAGAGAGAAAAAGAGAGAGAGGGGGAAGAAAAGAGAAGAGAGGGAGAAGGGGGAGAGAAGAGGAGGGGAGAGAGAGAGAGAAGAGAAGAGAGAGAGAGAGAGGAGAAGAGAGAGAAGAAGGAGAGGAGAGGAAGAGGGGGAGGAGAGAAAAAAAGAGAGAGAGAGGAAGGAAACAACAGACAGCAGAGAAGACAGAAACTTAGACGATTTTTGGTCCTCCTGGACCTTTACAAAGTCACACTCAAAAAAGAGTAGGGACCAGTAAAATTAGGCTTTACTTAATTACCCGGGACATATCACACAAAATAAAGTAAAGGGGTTTTCGATTCCCGGCCAGATGAAACAAAATGAACAGTCGTCATGCACCTTTGCCCTTTCCACCAAAGCAGTAACTAGGCGAGTGTTGTGGTGGAACCCTGGGGAGAGACTGAGGGTCTGAGGCGGGCTAGTAGCAACAGCCTGGTGATAGGTAGTAAAAAAGGGAAAGCTCTCCTAGACAACCACAGACACACAACACAAATCATTTAGATACACATCCACACAAACAAGCCGGGTTTAACAAAGTCAGCATAAACCAGACCACACAGAGAGACAAACAATTCACAAAACCCAAAACCAGACAAATATTCACTTTTTTAGCACAGACGACACGACAACACAGACAGACAAGGTAAGGGACACAGACAACACAGGCAGAAAAAGGTAAAGAACCAGACAACACGGGCAGAAAAGGGTAAAAACACAGACAACACAGGCAGACAAGGTAAAGAACACAGGACAACACAGGCAGACAAGTAAAGAACACAGGACAACACGGCAGACAAGGTAAAGGACCCCAGACAACACAGGCAGACAAGGTAAAAAACCCACAGACAAACAAAACAGACAAAGTAAAGAACACAGACAACACAGGAAAGACAAGGTAAAAACACAGACAACACAGGCAGACAAGTAAAGACACAGACAACACAGGCAGACAAGGTAAAGGACACAGACAACACAGGCAGACAAGGTAAAGAACCAGACAACACAGGCAGACAAGGGTAAAGAACACAGACAACACAGACAGACAAGGTAAAGAACACAGACAACACAGGCAGACAAGGTAAAGAACACAGACAACACAGGCAGACAAGGTAAAGGACACAGAAAAACACAGGCAGACAAGGTAAAGAACACAGGACAACACAGGCAGACAAGGTAAAGAACACAGACAACACAGCAGACAAGGTAAAGAACACAGACAACACAGGCAGACAAGGTAAAGAACACAGACAACACAGACAGACAAGGTAAAGAACACAGACAACACGGGCAGACAAGGTAAAGAACACAGACAACACAGGCGGGGACAAGGTAAAGAACACAGACAACACAGCAGACAAGGTAAAGAACACAGACAACACAGGCAGAAAAGGGTAAAGAACAAGACAACCCCAGGCAGACAAGGTAAAAGAACACAGACAACACAGGCAGACAAGGTAAAGAACACAGACAACACAGGCAGACAAGGTAAGAACACAGACAACACAGGCAGACAAGGTAAAGAACACAGACAACACAGGCAGACAAGGTAAAAACACAGACAACACAGGCAGAAAAGGTAAAGAACACAGACAACACGGGCCAACAAGGTTAAAGAACACAGACAACACAGGCAGACAAGGTAAAGAACACAGACAACACAGACAGACAAGGTAAAGAACACAGACAACACAGGAAAAGACAAGGTAAAAACACAGACAACCAGGCAGACAAGGAAAAGAACACAGACAACACAGGCAGACAAGGTAAAGAACACAGACAACACAGGCAGACAAGGTAAAGAACACAGACAAAAACAGGCAGACAAGGTAAAGAACACAGACAACACAGGCAGAAAAGGGTAAAGAACACAGCCCAACACAGGCAGACAAGGTAAAGAACACAGACAACACAGGCAGACAAGATAAAGAACACAGACAACACAGGCAGACAAGGTAAAAACACAGACAAAAACAGGCAGACAAGGTAAAAGAACACAGACAACACAGGCAGACAAGGTAAAGAACACAGACACACACAGGCAGACAAGGTAAAGAACACAGACAACACGGGCAGACAAGGTAAAGAACACAGACAACACAGGCAGACAAGGTAAAGAACCAAAACACAGGCAGACAAGGTAAAGAACACAGACAACACAGGCAGACAAGGTAAAGAACACAGACAACACAGGCAGACAAGGTAAAGAACACAGACAACACAGGCAGACAAGGTAAAGAACACAGACAACACAGGCAGACAAGGTAAAGAACACAGACAACACAGGCAGAAAAGGGTAAAGAACACAGACAACACAGGCAGACAAGGTAAAGAACACAGACAACACAGGCAGACAAGGTAAAGAACACAGACAACACAGGCAGACAAGGTAAAGAACACGGGACAACACAGGCAGACAAGGTAAAAAACACAGACAACACAGGCAGACAAGGTAAAGAACACAGACAACACAGGCAGAAAGGGTTAAAGAACACAGACAACACAGGCAGACAAGGTAAAGAACACAGACAACACAGGCAGAAAAGGGTTTAAAGAACACAGACAACACAGGCAGACAAGGTAAAGAACACAGACAACACAGGTAGACAACACAAGAAGACAGCACGGGAAGAACAGACAAACAGACAAGAAAGGCGACAACACAGCAAAGTAAAGAACACAGACAACAAGGCAGACAAGGTAAAGGGAGAGAGAGAGAGAGAGAGAGGAGAGAAAACAATAACCTGGGCCGAGTAACACGGCCAGAATAATAAATGGTGGAAGCTGATCCAAGCCTCTTATTGTTTGTTGTGTACAAGGAATTGAAGCAGGAGAGAGAGAGAGAGAGAGAGGAAGGAGAAGAGAGGAGAGAGAGAGAGAGAGAGAGAGAGAGAGAGAGAGAGAGAGTGAGAGAGAGAGAGAGAGTGACAGAGTTTTTTGACTACCACTCACTACTTTGTGATCGTCAATATGGCTTCAGGAAAGGTTACTCTGCTGCTGATCTGTTGTTAAACCTCTCCACTAAGTGGCACCAGTCACTGGATGAATCCAAAGTCAGCTGTGTGGTAGCACGGGACATTGCTGGCGCTTTCGACCGGGTGTGGCACCAGGGCCTCTTAGCAAAACTTCAAGCGCTGGGAATTGCAGGCTCTACGCTATGTCTCCTCAGTGATTACCTTCATGGTAGATCTCTAAGTGTAGTCCTCAATGGAACGGAATCAGCAAGCATCCTATTGGGGAAAGCGTTCCAAAAGGGAAAGCGTGCTGGTCCATTGTTATGGAATGTCTACTTCAACGACCTTCTTCATCTCATCCAGAATCACATGCATATGCAGACGACTGTACACTGACATTCACTTTACCAAGAGAAGAAATGCCACTGCTCTAAGCTACATCAATCACCAGCTAGAGCTATATCAGCTTGGGGAAATAATGGGAAGTAACATTTGCACCTGAGAAAACGCAAATGATAATCGGGCTCTAGGCACCATGATGGTAATGCTGGTGCAGTAGTAAGGGTGAATGGGAGGATGTTGGCACCTGAGAAGAAGTTGATATCCTTGGGGTGAAATTTGACTCCAAACTAACCATGAAGAACCATGTTGTAAATCTTGCAAACAAGGCAGCCAGGAAGCTTACAGCACTTCGCGGTATCTCGCATCTGCTTGACAGTGGGGTTGCAAGATCCTGTACGATGCACAAGTACGCTCCACACCTTGGTATGCTCCACTTTCTTGGTTTCCTGCCCCCCCCTCTCATCTGCGACTGCTTGACAGAGTAGAGAACAGAGCAAGACGTCTCATCTCTCGTCTGGACCCATCCCTGGATAGATCTGTCATTTCAGCAGAGCCTTCAACAAGGGGGGATGTGGGTGGCCTTACTGTTATGTACAAGGCCAATATTGTCAAAATACCCCCACTTTGGGTCCACTTCGAGGACAGCGGTGAAACAAGCTTTTATGCCACAAAACGGGCAGAAAGCAGCAACTTCACTTGGCTGTACCTTCTCCAGAACATCACTCCACTTTAGATCATACATACCCAGGATGACTCGAGTATGGGAAAACATTCGTACAGCATAATGATGTCAAAGAGATAAAGTCAGTTGATCAAATGAAAATGTGCCCCCAGATGGCTCCAACTTCATCCTGTTCCCTACTTGTATGTCTCATAACAATAAAAATGCTTTGAAATAGCTGATGTAGGGAACAGCTCTTTGCTTGCCAATAAAGTTAGGAATCCTTAAACTGTAAATAGCTGTCAATAAAGCTAGGATCCTTAACCTGTCAAAAACCCCGTGTAAAAAGAGAGGAGAGGAGGAAAAGAAGAGAGAGTGAGAGAGAGAGAGGAGAGAGTGAGAGAGAGAGAGAGAGAGAGAGAGAGAGAGAGAGAGGGGGAGAGAGAGAGGGGAGTGAAGGGGAGGGAGGGGGAGGGAGGAGGGAGGGAGGGAGAAGAGAGAGAGAGAGAGAGAAGAGAGAGAGAGAGAAGAGAGAGAGAGAGAGAGAGAGAAGAGAGAGAAACTACTGTGGGGGATGTATGTCTCTGTAAGAGTGCCAGTGACACACACAACACACACCACACACCACACCACACACACTTCACTAACATTTACAATAAATATTAAGATAATTTACCTGAAATATGTTTTATGTCATCTGTGAGGAAAACAATATAACCAAACCAACAATTGACAATGATTCTTCAACAGCCGGGTTCCCCGCAAGCTACTTCCCATGGTGCTCCTCCAACTTACTATTATTACAATTATTATAATAATCAGTATTATAATATTTATTTTTATTACACAAATAAATCCCACAAAATAAAGAAACGTGTAGCGACCCTTTCGGTGACTGATTAGGGCAACAAACACACGAAGAGATAGAAACAGTATATTAATTATATTAAACGGGAAGCCTGAACCCGTAAGGCTCACAAAAAGGCGGTGAGGCCGGAGGTAATCAGCCTTTATCCAGGGGGACACGACGGCAGCTCTAATCCCTGGATCAAGTGTGCCGCGTGGTCACGCTTTTCAATGATCACGTAAGTGTAAGCACTTACTGACGGCGTCAACGACCCATTCAGTCAAAACCTTTAGTCAGTCATTCGGTCAGTCAGTCATCAAGTCAGTATCGTCAGGTCCCGTCAGTCCAGTCATCAGTCAGTCATAGTCAGTCAGTCAGTCATCAGTCAGTCAGCCCCCAGCCAGCATGGTTTTACAAAGGGGAGTTCCTTCTAACTTTCCAACTAAGGTATTTAAGGAGGGATCTGGTAATGAAAATTTAAATTTTGTATATGGACTTTAGTAAGGCTTTCGATAGAGTTCCACATTAGAGGCTGTTAAGGAAACTTAAGGTACACACGGAAAAGGAGAAATTTTTTTCTGGGTAGAGGCATGGTTGATAAATAGGCAGCAGAGAGTTTGCATAAATGAGGAGAAATCAGAATGGGGGCACGTCACAAGCGGTGTTTCACAGGGGTCAGTGTTGGGCCCCTTGTTGTTCACAATTTACATAAACGACATAGATGAGGGAATAAATAGCGACATAAGGAAAATTTGCTGACACCAAAATAGACCGTCCAATTCATTTTAATGAGGACGTTAGAGCACTCCAGGGTAATTTGAATAGACTGACGCAGTGGTCGAAGAAGTGGCAGTTTAATGTAGACAAATGCAAAGGATTTAGGAGTTCTGGTTAGCAGTAATCTGAAACCAAGACAACAGTGCATCAGTGTTCGCAATCAGCTAACAGAATCCCCCTTTGGGTTCATTTTTCAAGTATAATAATAAGAATCCTCAAAGGGTTTTTTTGGTTAGGCCCTCATAGATATGTTGCACAGTTTTGGTCACCGTATTACAGAATGGATATAAATTCTCTGGAAAATGTACAAAGGAGGATGACAAAGTTGATCCCATGTATCAGAAACCTTCCCTATGAGGATAGACGAGGGCCCTGAATCTGTACCCTAAAAAGGCGTAAATTAGGGGGGATAATGATTTGGGTGTATAAATGGAAAACAGGAATTAATAAAGGGATATAATAGGTCTAAAATATCAACATAGACAGGGTCGCAGCATGGTTTTAAATGAAAAATTCAGTTCAGGAAGGATATAGGAAGCACTGGTTTGGTAATAGAGTTTTGGATGAGTGGAACAAACTCCCGGGTGCCGTCATAGAAGCTAAGACGTTGTGTAGTTTTAAAAATAGGTTGGATAAATACATGAGTGTAGGTGGGTGGTAAGTTGGACCTTACTAGCTTTGTGCTTACTAGGGTAGATCCGTTCGCCTTCCTTAAGGAATGGAACTTAATGGTCGCTTAAGAAGCACACTAGCTGAACTGTCCGGAAGAGTGCTTGAGCAGCATATGCTGCAACAATGAAGAATCAGTTGTCCTTCAGGAGCCAGAGACGGGTCATCTCAAGATTAAGACCCATGCCAGGATCCTGGTCTTGGCCAACATTACATATACACATACCTGACTAGGTCAAGGCATTGGCTTAAGCCGGTGGGAGAACTGGACCTGCCTCGCATGGGCCAGTAGGCCTGCTGCAGTGTTCTTTATGTTCTTATGTGACGTTACGCTACGTGTTCAGTGTTACTTACCCACTGTTGTAGTGACGTGACGTGTTTAGTGTTACACAATGTTGTAGTGACGTTATGTTAAGTATTCAGTGTTACAACTGACACTGTAGTGTTGCCACGACTGTTACATTCAACAGGAGTCATACAACGCTAGGGAAACCAGCCTCGATGCGAGGAAGGGGAAGATACCTCAAATTCCTCGGATCAAGAGCTCTTCCCTGACATCAAGGCACAGTCCACGGGAAACACTGATGCCGAGAGAGAGAGAGAGAGAGAGAGAGGAGAGAGTAGAGGAAGAGGGAAAGAGAGAGAGAGAGAGAGAGGGAGGGGAGATGGGAGAGAGAGAGAGAGAGAGAAGAGAGAGAGAGAGGAGAGAGAGAGAGAGAGAGAGAGAGAGAGAGGGCTGCTGTGCAGCCAAGCAGACAAATGGCTGTCTATCAGACGGAAAGACAAACACACACACACACACAGAGCAAAACCACTCAGACATACAGACACTCGGTCAGTTACCACAGCAAATACAGCTTCTTTCCTAAGCTAAACCTTTGTAGGTCTTAATAAAACACCAACAAATTAAATGTGTGTATTCACCTAGTTGTGGTTGCGAGGGTCGAGTCACAGCTTCTGGCCCCGTCAGGAGTGTGTGTGTGTGTGTGTATGTGTGTGTGTGTGTGTATGTGTGTGTGTGTGTGTGTGTGTGTGTGTGTGTGTGTGTGTGTGTGTGTGTGTGTGTGTGTGTGTGTGTGTGTGTGTGTGTGTGTGTGTGTCGTGCCGAATAGGTAAAACTTGCGATTTTGGCTTAAATAACAACACTCTTCTTGCTGAATAAGGCAAGCGAAAATTTGTGTATACAATAATTTCGCAAACCTAACGATAAAAAAATATATTTCATTGTGTTTGTTTATTATTAAATTATTATAAACTTATCTAAAATATATTTAGTTGGATTAGGCTAAATTAAACTGCACTTTTTATGATAAGGTTAGGTAAGTTTTCTAAGGTTCTTCTGGTAAAAAATTATTAATTTTTACATTAACATAAATGAATAAATGTATCTTTAAACGTATAAGAGTAAGATTTAGAAAGAACTTAATTTTAAATGAGTTCTTGCTAACTGACCAGTTTCACCTATTCCGCACGACATATTATATATATATATATATATATATTATATATATATATATTATATATATTTATATATATATATATATAATATTTATATATATATAAAAACTCCTGGTGGTGCTGGTTCACGGAACCTTTTCGTCTAGTCTTCCATAATTCATCCTGGAAATATACTATTTTTGTCAGCCCTCCATTTCGGTACGACTGTGAAGAACGCCAGAGACAGAAGTCAGTCCAGTCGCGGCAGGAGCTGAGGCAGCCAATCACGTCGAGGCAGAAGCTGAGGCAGCCAATCACAGCCACCTGGGGGCACGAGATCACCAATAGCAACATGGGACTCGTTCAACGTGCTGGAGGCAACCAATCACAGCTACCCAAATACCCGGGGAGATTCGAAACGAACCAGTAGCAGCACAATTGACATAACCAATGCTGGCAGAAGCCAATCACAGCTACGGAAATATCGAATGGAAGGAGATCGCAGAAAGAGAGAGAGAGAGAGAGAGAGAGAGAGAGAGAGAGAGGAGAGAGAGAGAGAGAGAGAGAGAGAGAGAGAGAGAGAGAAAGGTGCAAGTGTAAGAGTCTCACAGGGTTGATATTCCCCTCACGAAGTCAGCATAAATTCCCCTCTCCTCTCTCCTCTCCAGGTTCCGTCGTTAATTTTCCCTCATCTATATTCTTCTTTTCTTCCTCTCTCCTTACCTCCTCCTTCCTATTCCCCTCTTTCTCAACCTTTCCCTATTGAGGTTTTCCTAGCTCCTTCAGTCATCATTCTTTCCCCTTATCCACTAAAGCCGTAACACTCCCCCTTATGCTCCCCCTCCTTCCCCTCTACACACCCCTTTCACCACCTTCGCTGTAATGATAAAATCTGTCATGAACAACCATAGAGAATCATGGTACTGTACCTGGTACATCATGGTACTGTACCTTGTACATCATGCTACTGTACCTGGTACATCATGGTACTGTACCTTGTACATCATGCTACTGTACCTGGTACATCATGGTACTGTATATGGTACATCATGGTAATGTACCATTTACATCATGGCGCTGTACCTTGTATAACATGGTACTGTACCTTGTGTATCATGGTACTGTACCTTGTACATCATGGTACTGTACCTTGTACATCATGGTACTGTACCTTGTATATCATGGTACTGTACCTTGAATATCATGGTACTGTACCTTGTGTATCATGGTACTGTACCTTGTGTATCATGGTACTGTACCTTGTGTATCATGGTACTGTACCTTGTGTATCATGGTACTGTACCTTGTGTATCATGGTACTGTACCTTGAATATCATGGTACTGTACCTTGTACATCATGGTACTGTACCTTGTACATCATGGTACTGTACCTTGTATATCATGGTACTGTACCTTGAATATCATGGTACTGTAACCTTGTGTATCATGGTACTGTACCTTGTGTATCATGGTACTGTACCTTGAATATCATGGTACTGTACCTTGTATATCATGGTACTGTACCTTGTACATCATGGTACTGTACCTTGTATATCATGGTACTGTACCTTGTACATCATGGTACTGTACCTTGTACATCATGGTACTGTACCTTGTATATCATGGTACTGTACCTTGAATATCATGGTACTGTACCTTGTGTATCATGGTACTGTACCTTGTGTATCATGGTACTGTACCTTGAATATCATGGTACTGTACCTTGTGTATCATGGTACTGTACCTTGAATATCATGGTACTGTACCTTGAATATCATGGTACTGTACCTTGTACATCATGGTACTGTACCTTGTGTATCATAGTACTGTACCTTGTATATCATGGTACTGTACCTTGAATATCATGGTACTGTACCTTGTACATCATGGTACTGTACCTTGTACATCATGGTACTGTACCTTGTACATCATGGTACTGTAAATTGTATATCATGGTACTGTACCTTGTATATCATGGTACTGTACCTTGTACATCATGGTACTGTACCTTGTGTATCATGGTACTGTACCTTGTACATCATGGTACTGTACCTTGTATATCATGGTACTGTACCTTGTACATCATGGTACTGTACCTTGTACATCATGGTACTGTACCTTGTATATCTTGGTACTGTACCTTGTGTATCATGGTACTATACCTTGAATATCATGGTACTGTACCTTGAACATCATGGTACTGTACCTTGTATATCTTGGTACTGTACTTTGTATATCATGGTACTGTACCTTGAATATCATGGTACTGTACCTTGAATATCATGGTACTGTACCTTGAATATCATGGTACTGTACTTTGTATATCATGGTACTGTACCTTGTACATCATGGTACTGTACCTTGAATATCATGGTACTGTACTTTGTATATCATGGTACTGTACCTTGTACATCATGGTACTGTACCTTGTGAGTAATGGTAATACCTGAAGTTAATGGTACTGTACCTTGTACAACATGGTACAGTTTTGGTATCGTGGTTGATATTGTACATCAGGATGTAGCATTTAATTCCCTGTCCTTTACTCAGGTTCGTCCTTTTAACTTTCCCTATCTAATATTTCTTACCTTTTACTCTTGTCCTTACCTTGAATACTAATTCTGTAACCTTTCCTATTGATGGTATTTCTAGTCCTTGTCATCATTCTGTTCCCCTTATGCCTTAGACATAACACCCTTGTGTTCCCTCCTTCCCTCTACAAACCCTTTACCAACTGTCCCTTTGTTGAAAAATCTGTCTACTAACCTGTACATCATGGTACTGTACCTTGGTAATCGTGGTACTGTACCTTGTACATCAGGGCTACTGTACCTGTACATCATGGTACTGTACTTGTACATCATGGTATTGTACCTTGTACATCATGGTACTGTACCTTGTAATAACAGGGTACTGTACCTTGTAATCATAGTACTGTACCTTGTATATCATGGTACTGTACCTTGTACATCATGGTACTGTACCTTGTACATCATGGTACTGTACCTTGTATATCATGGTACTGTACCTCGTACATCATGGTACTGTACCTTGTATATCATGGTACTGTACCTTGTATCATGTACTGTACCTTGTACATCATGGTGCTGTACCTTGTCATCTGGTACTGTACCTTGTATATCATAGTACTGTATCTTGTACATCATGGTACTGTACCTTGTCATCATGGACTGTACCTTGAAACATCATGTACTGTACTTTGTAATCATGGATACTGTACCTTGTTAATCATGGTACTGTACTTGTTAATCATAGTACTGTACCTTGTACATCATGGTACTGTACCTTGAATATCATGGTACTGTACTTTGTATATCATGGTACTTTACCTTGTTATCATGGTACTGTACCGTTGTAATCATAGGTACTGTACCTTGTAACCATGGTGACTATACCTTGTACATCATGGTACTGTACCTTGTATATCATGGTACTGTACCTTGAATCATGGTACTGTACCTTGTACATCATGGTACTGTACCTTTGTACTCATGTACTGTACCTTGTACATCATGGTACTGTACCTTGTACATCATGGTACTGTACCTTTGTACATCATGGTACTGTACCTTGTACATCATGGTACTGTATATTGTATCATGGTACTGTACTTGTAATCATGGTACTGTACCTTGTACATCATGGTACTGTACCTTGTATATCATGGTACTGTACCTTGTAACATCATTGGTACTGTACCTTGTGTAATCGATAGTACTGTACCTTGTACATCATGGTACTGTACCTTGTACATCATGGTACTGTTTTCATCAGTGTCGTTGGTACTGTACCTTTTTAATCGTAGATACTGTACCTTGTACATCATGGTACTGTTTTGTGAATCATGGTACTGTACCTTGTAATCATTGTACTGTACCTTGTACATCATGGTACTGTCCTTGTACATCATGGCACTGTACCTTGATAATCATGGTACTGTACCTTGTACATCATGGTACTGTACCTTGTACATAGTGGTACTGTACCTTGTACATCATGGTACTGTATCTTGTAATCATGGCACTGTACCTTGTACAACATGGTACTGTTTGTTGTCATACCTGTACTCATGGTACTGTACCTTGTACATCATGGTACTGTACCTTTGTAATCGTGGTACTGTACCTTGTACATCATGGTACTGTACCTTGTACATCATGGTACTGTACCTTGTACATCATGGTACTGTACCTTGTACATCATGGTACTGTACCTTGTACATCATAGTACTGTACCTTGTACATCATGGTACTGTACCTTGTACATCATGGCACTGTACCTTGTACATCATGGTACTGTACCTTGTACATCATGGTACTGTACCTTGTACATCATGGTACTGTACCTTGTACATCATGGTACTGTACCTTGTACATCTTTGATACTGTACCTTGTACATCATGGTACTGTACTTTGTGCATCATGGTACTGTACCTTGTACATCGGTAACTGTACCTTGTACATCATGGTACTGTACCTTGTACATCATGGTACTGTACTTGTAATCATGGTACTGTACCTTGTACATCATGATACTGTACCTTGTACATCATGGTACTGTACCTTGTGCATCATGGTACTGTACCTTGTACATCGTAGAACTGTACCTTGTACATCATGGTACTGTACCTTGTACATCATGGTACTGTACCTTGTACATCATGGTACTGTACTTTGTATATCATGGTACTGTACCTTGTACATTGGTACTGTACCTTGTACATCATGGTACTGTACCTTGTACATCATGGTACTGTACCTTGTACATCATGGTACTGTACCTTGTATATCATGGTACTGTACCTTGTGCATCATGGTACTGTACCTTGTACATCATAGTACTGTACCTTGTACATCATGGTACTGTACCTTGTACATCATGGTACTGTACCTTGTACATCATGGTACTGTACCTGGTGCTACTCCAAGTTAAAAACTTTTGGACCAATTAAGAGACATAATTATGTCACAGGTGTGAGAGGCGAGGCTGCTGTTGATGTTGATGCTGCTGTTGATGTTGCTGTTGCTGTTGATGTTGCTGTTGATGTTGATGCTGCTGTTGATGCTGCTGTTTATGCTGCTGTTGATGTTGCTGTTGATGTTGATTCTGCTGTTGATGCTGCTGTTGATGTTGCTGTTGATGCTGCTGTTGATGTTGATGCTGCTGTTGTTGATGTTGATGCTGCTGTTGTTGATGTTGATGCAGCTGTTGAGTTGATACTGCTGGTTGAGTTGATGCTGCTGTGATGTTGATGCTGCTGTTGATGTTGATGCTGCTGTTGATGTTGAGCTGCTGTTAGTGATGTTGATGCTGCTGTTTGAATATGTACTGCTGTTGATGTTGATGTCTGCTGTTGATTTGGCCTGGTTATGAGTGTGAGCTGCTGTTGTGTTGATGCTGCTGTTGTGTATGCTCTGTTAATGTTGATGCTGCTGTTGCTGGTGTTATGCTGCTGTTAATGTGCTGCGTTTGTTGCTGCTGTGCTGTTGATGCTGCTGTTGTGTTGATGCTGCTGTTGTGTGTATGCTGCTGTTAATGTTGATGTGTGTGTGATTGTTGCTGTTGATGTTGCTGTTGTTGACTGCTGTTGCTGTTGATGCTGCTGTTGTGTTGATGCTGCTGTTGATGTTGATGCTGTGTTGATGTTGATGCTGTGGTTGATGTTGCTGATGTTGCTGTTGATGCTGCTGTTGCATGTTGATGCGCTGTGTCTGTAATGTTGATGTCTGCTTGCTGTTGATGCTGCTGTTGCTGTTGATGCTGCTGTTGCTGTTGATGCTGCTGTTGAATTATGCTGCTGTTAATGTTGATGCTGTTTGCTGTTGATGCTGCTGTTGATGTGCTGTTTATGCTGCTGTTAATGTTGATGCTGTTGCTGTTGGTGTTGATGCTGCTGTTGCTGTTGATGCTGCTGTTGTTGCTGCTGTTACTATTGATGCTGCTGTTGCTGTTGATGTTGATGCTGTTGCTGTTGATGCTGCTGTTGATGTTGCTGTTGATGCTGCTGTTGATGCTGCTGTTGATGTTGATGCTGCTGTTGATGCTGCTGTTGCTGTTGATGCTGCTGTTCTTGCTGTTGATGCTGCTGTTGATGTTGATGTTGTTGCTGTTGATGCTGCTGTTGATGTTGATGCTGCTGTTGCTGTTATGCTGCTGTTAATGTTGATGCTGCTGTTACTGTTGATGCTGCTGTTGATGATGCTGCTGTTGCTATTATGCTGCTGTTAATGTTGATGCTGTTGCTGTTGATGCTGCTGTTGTTGTTGATGCTGCTGTTGCTGTTGATGCTGTTCCTGTTATGCTGCTGTTGTTGTTGATGCTGCTGTTCCTGTTATGCTGCTGTTAATGTTGATGCTGTTGCTGTTGATGCTGCTTTTGCTGTTGATGCTCTGTTGATGTTGATGCTACTGTTGATGTTGCTGTTGATGCTGCTGTTGCTGTTGATGCTGCTTCTGTTGCTGTTGATGGTGCAGTTGATGATGCTGTTGGTGCTATTGATGTTGATGATACTGTTGATGCTTCTGTTGCTGTTGATGGTGCAGTTGATGATGCTGTTGCTGCTGATGCTGCTGTTGATAGTGCTGTTACTACTGTTGTTACTGTTGTTGCTGATGTTGGCACTGTTGCTATTGCTGTTGAAACTGTTGCTGCTATTCGTGTACTACTGAATGGGTGTTATTCGCTCTCAGGCACCAGTGAGAGCTAGCAAGAGTAGCTGCTGAGAGCTAGCAAGAGTAGCTGCTGAGAGCTAGCAAGAGTAGCTGCTGAGAGCTAGCAAGAGTAGCTGCTGAGAGCTAGCAAGAGTAGCTGCTGAGAGCTAGCAAGAGTAGCTGCTCTGAGCTAGCAAGAGTAGCTGCTGAGAGCTAGCAAGAGTAGCTGCTGAGAGCTAGCAAGAGTAGCTGCTGAGAGCTAGCAAGAGTAACTGATGAGAGCTAGCAAGAGTAGCTGCTGAGAGCTAGCAAGAGTAACTGATGAGAGCTAGCAAGAGTAGCTGCTGAGAGCTAGCAAGAGTAGCTGCTGAGAGCTAGCAAGAGTAGCTGCTGAGAGCTAGCAAGAGTAACTGATGAGAGCTAGCAAGAGTAGCTGCTGAGAGCTAGCAAGAGTAGCTGCTGAGAGCTAGCAAGAGTAGCTGCTGAGAGCTAGCAAGAGTAACTGATGAGAGCTAGCAATAGTAACTGATGAGAGCTAGCAAGAGTAGCTGCTGAGAGCTAGCAAGAGTAGCTGCTGAGAGCCAGAAAGATTAGCTGCTGAGAGCTAGCAAGAGTAGTTGCTGAGAGCTAGCAAGAGTAGCTGCTGAGAGCTAGCAAGAGTAGCTGCTGAGAGGTAGAAAGAGTAGCTGCTGAGAGCTAGAAAGAATAATTGCTGAGAGCTAGCAAGAGAAGTTGCTGAGAGCTAGCAAGAGTAGCTGCTGTGAGCTAGCAAGAGTAGCTGCTGAGAGCCAGAAAGATTAGCTGCTGAGAGCCAGCAAGAGTAGTTACTGAGAGCTAGCAAGAGTAGCTGCTGAGAGCTAGCAAGAGTAGCTGCTGAGAGCTAGAAAGAGTAGCTGCTGAGAGCTAGAAAGAATAATTGCTGAGAGCTAGCAAGAGTAGTTGCTGAGAGCTAGCAAGAGTAGCTGCTGTGAGCTAGCAAGAGTAGCTGCTGAGAGCTAGCAAGAGTCGCTGCTGAGTGTTAGCAAGAGCCGCCGCTGAGAGCGAGCAAGAGCAGCCGTTGAGAGCCAGCAAGAGCAGCCACTGAGAGCTAGCAAGAGCAGCCGCTTAGAGCTAGCAAGAGCAGCCGCTGAGAGCTAGCAAGAGCAGCCGCTGAGAGCTAGCAAGAGCCGCCGCTGAGGGCTAGCAAGAGCCGCCGCTGAGGGCTAGCAAGAGCAGCCGCATAGAGCCAGCAAGAGCAGCTGCTGAGAGCCAGCAAGAGAAGCCGCTGAGAGCCAGCAAGAGCAGTCGCTGAGAGCTAGAAAGAGCCGCCCCTGAGAGCTAGCAAGAGCAGCCGCATAGAGCTAGCAAGAGCAGCCGCTGAGAGCTAGCAAGAGCCGCCGCTGAGAGCTAGCAAGAGCAGCCGCTGAGAGCTAGCAAGAACAGCCGCTGAGAGCTAGCAAGAGCAGCCGCTGAGAGCTAGCAAGAGCAGCCGCTGAGAGCTAGCAAGAGCAGCCGCTGAGAGCTAGCAAGAGCCGCCGCTGAGAGCTAGCAAGAGCAGCTGATGAACCTAGTAAGAGCTGGTGAGAGCCTTCGTCTCCCAGCAAGCAACTGCTTGTGTCCCTTGTTACTGCACGGTGTCCCTTGTTACAGCACGGTGCTCCTTGTTGCTGCACGGTGCTCCTTGTTACTGCACGGTGTCCCTTGTTACAGCACGGTGCTCCTTGTTACTGCACGGTGTCCCTTGTTACAGCACGGTGCTCCTTGTTACAGCACGGTGTCCCTTGTTACAGCATGGTGCTCCTTGTTACAGCACAGTGTTCCTTGTTACTGCACAGTGTACCTTGTAACAGCACGGTGCTCCTTGTTACTGCACGGTGTCCCTTGTTACAGCACAGTGTTCCTTGTTACAGCACGGTGTCCCTTGTTACAGCACGGAGTCCCTTGTTACAGCACGGTGCTCCTTGTTACAGCACGGTGTCCCTTGTTACAGCACGGTGCTCCTTGTTACAGCACGGTTTTCCTTGTCACAGCACAGTGTTCCTTGTTACTGCACGGTGTACCTTGTAACAGCACGGTGCTCCTTGTTACTGCACGGTGTCCCTTGTCACAGCACGGTGTTCCTTGTTACAGCACGGTGTCCCTTGTTACAGCACGGTGCTCTTTGTTACAGCACGGTGCTCCTTGTTACTGCACGGTGCCCCTTGTTACTGCACGGTGCCCCTTGTTACTGCACGGTGCTCCTTGTTACAGCACGGTGTCCCTTGTTACAGCACGGTGCTCCTTGTTACTGTACGGTGTACCTTGTAACAGCACGGTGCTCCTTGTTACAGCACGGTGTCCCTTGTTACAGCACGGTGCTCCTTGTTACAGCACGGTGTCCCTTGTTACAGCACGGTTTTCCTTGTCATAGCACGGTGCTCCTTGTTACTGCACGGTGTCCCTTGTTACAGCACGGTGTTCCTGGTTACAGCACGGTGCTCCTTGTTACAGAACGGTGTTCCTTGTTACAGCACGGTGCTCCTTGTTACTGCACGGTGTCCCTTGTTACAGCACTGTGCTCCTTGTTACAGCAGGGTGTCCCTTGTTACAGCACGGTGCTCCTTGTTACAGCACGGTGCTCCTTGCTACTGCACGGTGTCCCTTGTTACAGCACGGTGTCCCTTGTTACAGCACAGTGTTCCTTGTTACAGCACGATTTTCCTTGTCACAGCACAGTGTTCCTTGTTACTGCACGGTGTACCTTGTAACAGCACGGTGCTCCTTGTTACAGCACGGTGTCCCTTGTTACAGCACGGTGTTCCTTGTTACAGCACGGTGCTCCTTGTTATAGCACGGTGTTCCTTGTTACAGCACGGTGTTCCTTGTCACAGCGCGGTGTTCCTTGTTACTGCAAGGTGCTCCTTGTTACAGCACGGTGTCCCTTGTTACAGCACGGTATTCCTTTTTACAGCACGGTGTTCCTTGTCACAGCACAGTGTTCCTTGTTACTGCACGGTGTACCTTGTAACAGCACGGTGCTCCTTGTTACTGCAAGGTGTCCCTTGTTACAGCACGGTGTTCCTTGTTACAGCACGGTGTTCCTTGTTACAGCACGGTGCTCCTTGTTACAGCACGGTGTTCCTTGTTACAGCACGGTGTTCCTTGTGACAGCACGGTGTTCCTTGTTTCTGCACGGTGCTCCTTGTTACAGCACGGTGTCCCTTGTTACAGCACGGTGTTCCTTGTTACAGCACGGTGTTCCTTGTCACAGCACAGTGTCCCTTGTTACTGCACGGTGTACCTTGTAACAGCACGGTGCTCCTTGTTACTGCACGGTGTCCCTTGTTACAGCACGGTGTTCCTTGTTACAGCACGGTGCTTCTTGTTACAGCACGGTGTTCCTTGTTACAGCACGGTGTTCCTTTTTACAGCACGATGTTCCTTGTTGCAGCACGGTGTTCCTTGTTACTGCACGGTGCTCCTTGTTACAGCACGGTGTCCCTTGTTACAGCATGGTGTTCCTTGTTACAGCACGGTGTTCCTTGTCACAGCACAGTGTCCCTTGTTACTGCACGGTGTACATTGTAACAGCACGGTGTTCCTTGTTACTGCACGGTGCTCCTTGTCACAGCACGGTGTCCCTTGTTACAGCACGGTGTTCCTTTTTACAGCACGGTGTTCCTTGTCACAGCACAGTGTTCCTTGTTACTGCACGGTGTACCTTGTAACAGCACGGTGCTCCTTGTTACTGCACGGTGTCCCTTGTTACAGCACGGTGTTCCTTGTTACAGCACGGTGCTCCTTGTTACAGCACGGTGTTCCTTGTTATAGCACTATGTTCCTTGTTACAGCACGGTGTTCCTTGTTACTGCACGGTGCTCTTTGTTACAGCAGTGTCCCTTGTTACAGCACGGTGTCCCTTGTTACAGCACGGTGTCCCTTGTCATAGCACAGTGTCCCTTGTTACTGCACGGTGTACCTTGTTACTGCACGGTGTCCCTTGTTACAGCACGGTGTCCCTTGTTACAGCACGGTGTTCCTTGTTACAGCACGGTGTTCCTTGTTACGGCACGGTGCTCCTTGTTACAGCACGGTGTCCCTTGTTACAGCACGGTGTTCCTTGTTACAGCACGGTGTTCCTTGTTACGGCACGGTGGTCCTTGTTACAGCACGGTGTCCCTTTTTACAGCACGGTGTCCCTTGTTACAGCACGGTTTTCCTTGCTACAGCACGGTGTCCCTTGTTACTGCACGGTGCTCCTTGTTACAGCACGGTGTTGCTAGTCCTTACATGGCACACTTCCCTGTCACCCTGGTTGTTACATAGTCACCCTCCGTTGTGACAGTATCAGGTGCAAAAATCAAATTAGGGAGTGTGTCATCCATCAAGGGAGACGAAGGAAGAATATACATCGTTGTTGCAGCTCCTGTTCCTCTAATACAGCACCCCTCATCCCCTTTTTTCCAAGCACTGATTCCTCTTAAAAGCAACAGTGTTTGTTCAAGTGTGCTTGTTTTACACAGGATTTCCCTTTCATAGCACAGTTTCCCTTTTATGCCAGCGGTCAGTACCTGGTACTAACGGTGTCCTTTTACAGCCGGTGTTCTGTTACAGCACACGGTTTCCTTGTTACTGCACGGTGCCTTGTTACAGCCGGTTCGCCTTTATACAGCACGGTGTCCCGTGGTTGACAGCACGGTTTTCCTGGCTACAAGCACGTTTGTTCGTCACTCGTTATGCACGGTGCCATGTTATGCCGGTGCCATGTTTGTTACAGAACACGGTGTTCTAGTCCTTACATGTGACACACTTCTGTTCTAACACTGGTTTGTTACAAGTCAACCCTCGTTGTGACAGTATCGGTGCAAAAATCAAATTAGGGAGTGTAACACCATCAAGGGAGTGAAGAAGAATTACATCGGGTTTTAAAGCGCTCTCTCGTCTCTCCATACACACACATATCCTCCGCCCCCAAAAAAAATTCATCCACGAAATGTTTTTCAAACACTGTATTCTCATAAACATGTCGATTATTTCTATGTTTTTCAAGGGCTGATACTTTTATTCAGTATTATATCATTTATTATTAGTTGTAATAATTATTATTTGTTATCCAGTGATAGTCCAGCAGCTGGAGCTAATGTATCTCTCGTCTACCCTCGTTATTCGAGGATGAACACTATTTATGTTCGTGTAGAATCCTTTATGTGTTCGGGAAGAACATACGTTATATTCGGAGAACACATGTTATGTTCGGAAAACATGTTATGTTCGAGTAAAACAACATGTTCGGGTGAACACATGTTATGTTCGGGTAAACACATGTTATGTTCGGGTGAACACATGTTATGTTCGGGTGAACACATGTTATGTTCGGGTGAACACATGTTATGTTCGGAGTGAACACATGTTATGTTCGAGTAAACACATGTTATGTTCGGGTGAACACATGTTATGTTCGGAAGAACATGTAGGCACTGAAAGAACACGTGTCAGTGTTTACACCCAGGTAAACCACGTGTCAGTGTTTACAGTCAGGTAAACCACGTGTCACTATTTACACCCAGGCAAACCACGTGTCACTGTTTACACCCAGGCAAACCACGTGTCACTGTTTACACCCAGGCAAACCACGTGTCAGTGTTTACACCCAGGTAAACCACGTGTCAGTGTTTACAGTCCCAGGTAAACCACGTGTCACTGTTTACCCAGGTAAACCACGTGTCATGTTTACACCCAGGTAAACCACGTGTCAGTGTTTACACCAGGTAAACCACGTGTCATGTTTACACCCAGGTAAGCCACGTGTCAGTGTTTACACCCAGGCAAACCACGTGTCAGTGTTTACACCCAGGTAAACCACGTGTCAGTGTTTACACCCAGGTAAACCACGTGTCAGTGTTTACACCCAGGCAAACCACGTGTCACTGTTTATACCCAGGTAAACCACGTGTCACTGTTTACACCCAGGTAAACCACGTGTCAGTGTTTACACCCAGGTAAACCACGTGTCACTGTTTACACCCAGGTAAACCACGTGTCACTGTTTATACCAGGTAAACCACGTGTCACTGTTTACACCCAGGTAAACCACGTGTCAGTGTTTACACCCAGGTAAACCACGTGTCAGTGTTTACACCCAGGCAAACCACGTGTCAGTGTTTACACCCAGGCAAACCACGTGTCAGTGTTTATACCCAGGTAAACCACGTGTCAGTGTTTACACCCAGGTAAACCACGTGTCAGTGTTTACACCCAGGTAAACCACGTGTCACTGTTTATACCCAGGTAAACCACGTGTCAGTGTTTACACCCAGGTAAACCACGTGTCAGTGTTTACACCCAGGTAAACCACGTGTCAGTGTTTACACCCAGGCAAACCACGTGTCAGTGTTTACACCCAGGCAAACCACGTGTCAGTGTTTATACCCAGGTAAACCACGTGTCAGTGTTTACACCCAGGTAAACCACGTGTCAGTGTTTACACCCAGGTAAACCACGTGTCGCTGTTTATACCCAGGTAAACCACGTGTCAGTGTTTACACCCAGGTAAACCACGTGTCAGTGTTTACACCCAGGTAAACCACGTGTCAGTGTTTACACCCAGGTAAACCACGTGTCAGTGTTTACAGTCAGGCCAAACATTTGTCAGTGTATACACTCGTTAGCTCTGGTAACGAGGACTTCCCTACATCGATGGTTCTGATAACCAGGACCTCCGTCCGTTGGTTCTGATAACGAGGGCTAACACTGTCCGTGGTTTGGTAACAGGACTACCCCACTGTTTTGTCTTTGATAATGAGAGAGTAACTGCGTCTCGTTGGCTCTGATAACGAGGATTTCCCTACATTTCGATGGTTCTGATAACCAGGACCTCCGTCCCGTTGGTTCTGATAACGAGGGCTACACTGTCTCGCTGGTTCTGGTAACGAGGACTACTCCCACTGTCTCGTTATCTTTGATAATGAGAGAGTAACTGCGTCTCGTTGGCTCTGATAACGAGGACTTCTTTGTGTTTCGACGATTTAGATAACGATAACTACCCTGTGTCTCGTTGTTTCTAATAACGAGGACTACCCTGTGTTGCGGTTTCTAATAACGAGAACTACCCTGTGTCTCGTCGGTTCTAATAACGAGAACTACCCTGTGTCTCATTGGTTCTAATAACGAGAACTACCCTGTGTCTCGTTGGTTCTAATAACGAGAACTACCCTGTGTCTCGCTGGTTCTAATAACGAGAACTATCCTGTCTCTCTTTGGGTCCAATGGCGAGAACTACCTTGCGTCTCGTTGGTTCTAATAACGACAACTACCCTGTGTCTCGTTGGTTCTAATAACGACAACTACCCTGTGTCTCGTTGGTTCTAATAACGACACCTACCATGTCTCTCTTTTGGTCTAATAATGAGAAATAACCTGTCTCGTTGGTTCTAATAACGAGAACTGCCCCGTCTCTCTTTGGGTATAATAACGAGACCTACCCTGTGTCTCGTTGGTTCTAATAACGAGAACTACCTTGTGTCTCGTCAGTTCTAATAACGAGACCTACCCTGCGTCTCGTTAGTTCTAATAACGAGACCTACCCTGTGTCTCGTCAGTTCTAATAACGAGACCTACCCTGCTTCTCGTTAGTTCTAATAACGAGACCTACCCTGCGTCTCGTTAGTTCTAATAACGAGACCTACCCTGTGTCTCGTCAGTTCTAATAACGAGACCTACCCTGCGTCTCGTTAGTTTTAATAACGAGACCTACCCTGCGTCTCGTTAGTTCTAATAACGAGACCTACCCTGTGTCTCGTCAGCTCTAATAACGAGACCTACCCTGTGTCTCGCTGATTCTAATAACAAAGACTTCTTCCCTGTGTCTCGTTTATCTCTGGTCTCGCACATTTAAAACCTTATCTTGCATTATTATTATTATTATTATTATTATTATTATTTATTACGTTATAAATATACGATTTTATGTCTTTAATTAAATGTCAGCGAAAAATATACTTAAACTACATACATAATACAAGTCAGTGTATACTGCGTACATGATACAGGACAGTGTATACTGCAAACATGATACAGGTCCATGTATACTGCGTACATGATAAAGGTCAGTGTATACTGCAAACATGATACAGGTCCGTGTATACTGCAAACATGATACAGGTCCGTGTATACTGCATACATGATACAGGTCAGTGTATACTACATACATAATACAAGTCAGTGCATACTACATACATAATACAAGTCAGTGCATACTACATACATAATACAAGTCAGTGCATACTACATACATAATACAAGTCAGTATATACTGAATACATCGTACAGGTCAGTAAATACTACATACATAATACAAGTCATTGTACACTGCATACATCGTACAGGTCAGTGTATATTATTACATAATACAAATGAGTGTATACTTACCGTTGTCAGAGAATACCACTGCTACTCCTGTACACACAACCAGCCACAGTCCAGTTTTCCAATGCATTATGTCAACAAATTATAGAAAAGTAACACAGACACGTAAAGAAATATGTTTTCTCTCTCTCTATGGTTAACCCAGCCTCCCACTAGAGAAATACACGTCGAACTGATGAGAGAGAGAGAGTGAGAGAGAGAGAGGCTGGCCGCAGATGCGGCCGACGACGCATGCGTCAGTGCCCTGCGGCTGGTGCGTTTGCCACCCCAACACACCCTAGCCTGCTCTAACTACATACAAGACATCTTTTTTTGACCACTTAGGCTGTATACTGTGTGTCAGTCTAGACGGGGCTGGGAGTGTAAGGCGTGTGTGTGTGTATAAATGGGTACACTGGGTGTAAGGAGTGAGTGTATAAGTGGGAACACTGGGTGTATTCCTGGTGAGCCAGTATCAAAACACAGGGAGGCTAACTGACTCAACCACAACAATACTGAGAGCCACGATGCTGCCTGCTGGGTTTCCAGAGTCGATAGAAGAAGCCTCCTAGTGAGCTTTACGCGCCGGGAAGAAGTAAATGAACCTTTTAAGCAAGTTCCACCTACGAAAAACTCTAAGCAAGCTACACGTACCTGCAAGAAGAAATATGTTAGAAAGCTGTACGTACCGGGAAGAAGCCTTGAAGTTGCACGTACCTGCAAGAAGAAAGATGCACCATATATATCAGTAAGAGTATCAACGTTATCTTATCAAAGTTCAGCATAGCTGAGTACACTGACTGGCTAAACCTCAGAACACTGGGTAGACCTCAGAACACTAGGTAAACCTCTGAACACTGGCTATACCTCAGAACACTAGGTAGACCTCAGAACACTAGGTAAACCTCTGAACACTGGCTATACCTCAGAACACTAGGTAAACCTCTGAACACTGACTATACCTCAGAACACTGGGTAGACCTCAGAACACTAGGTAAACCTCTGAACACTGGCTATACCTCAGAACACTGGGTAGACCTCAGAACACTAGGTAAACCTCTGAACACTGGCTATATCTCAGAACACTGGGTAAACCTCTGAACACTGGCTATACCTCAGAACGCTGGGTAGACCTCAGAACACTAGGTAAACCTCTGAACATGCTATTACCTCAGAACACTAGGTAGACCTCAGAACACTAGGTAAACCTCTGAACACTGGCTATACCTCAGAACGCTGGGTAGACCTCAGAACACTAGGTAAACCTCTGAACACTGGCTATACCTCAGAACACTAGGTAGACCTCAGAACACTAGGTAAACCTCTGAACTCTGATTAAACCTCAGAACACTGGGTAGACCTCAGAACACTAGGTAAACCTCTGAACACTGGCTATACCTCAGAACACTGGGTAGACCTCAGAACACTAGGTAAACCTCTGAACTCTGGCTAAACCTCAGAACACTGGGTAGACCTCTGAACACTAGGTAAACCTCTGAACACTGGCTATACCTCAGAACACTAGGTAGACCTCAGAACACTAGGTAAACCTTTGAACACTGGCTAAACCTCAGAACACTGGGTAGACCTCAGAACACTAGGTAAACCTCAGAACACTGGCTATACCTCAGAACACTGGGTAAACCTCTGAACACTGGCTATACCTCAGAACACTGGGTAGACCTCAGAACACTAGGTAAATCTCTGAACACTGGGTATACCTCAGAACACTAGGTAAACCTTTGAACACTGGGTATACCTCAGAACACTAGGTAAACCTTTGAACACTGGCTAAACCTCAGAACACTGGGTATACCTCAGAACACTAGGTAAACCTTTGAACACTGCATATGCCTCAGAGCACTAGGTAAACCTTTGAACACTGGGTACACCTCAGAACACTGGGTATACCTCAGAACACTGGGTATACCTCAGAACACTGGGTATCCCTTATACTGGGTATACCTTAGAATACTGGGTATACCTCTGAACACTGCATATACCTCAGAACACCGGGTATACCTCTGAAACTGCGTATACCTCAGAACACTAGGTAAACCTCTGAACAGAGTATATCTCAGAACACTGGATATACCTCTGAACACTGGGTATACCTCTGAACACTGCGTATACTTCAGAACACCGGGTATACCTCTAAACACTGCATATACCTCAGAACACCGGGTATACCTCAGAACACTGGGTATACATAAATACACTGTGTGTAACAAGCTCGATATCAAGTTTAGCTTAGTGTTACCTGGTAATAACGTGTTTAAGGCATTAAGCTGTCACTCTCGCATCACCCCCACTGACAGCCTGAGGGAGGCTGACAGCCACTCAGGATGGATGAAACAGCACAGTCTCGAATTATTATAATCATGAGGGAGCGCTAAACCCGTAGGATTAAACAGCGCATGTGGGAGGAGGTGATGGAAGGTATTCAGACTCAATTCAGGGAACCGAAGCACAGATCCAACTCCCTAGATCAAGAGCCCCTCACCAGCATCAAGGAACCTCCCTTGAGAGGCACCAAGGGCGAGACACGAGTAGCAGAACAAACATGTACTGGCACAACGTTTTGCTTTGTGCAATACTATTGTTGTCAGCTATATATTTATTTACTGAGAGATATAGACAGCATTACCATTTATATATATCAAAGTATTTCATCCAAAAAATATAATACCAGACTTGTATTTCAAACGGGAGGACAATGAAGTTAGACCTATAGCTTCCATGGTCAGGTATGTGCTCGCATTAGGGGTGACTATGTCCAGTGGTAATAGGCACCTAATGTTTGAAGCACTAATGGTCGAGTGGACTAAGGTGTCTCAGAATTTTGGCGAGCTTCCCGAGAAACGTGCTGAAATATTTGGGGTTCGTTTCCCGATCAGTTGTAGTATTGTTATTTGCTTAAAACTACTTGTTCGTGGATGCAATATATATTATATATATTATGTATGTGTGTCGTGCTGAATAGGTAAAACTGGTCAATTAACAATAAATCATTTAAAATTTAGTCCTTTCTAAAATTTTCTCTTATACGTTTAAAGGCATTTTTTCATTCATGTTAATATAAAAATTAATAATTTTGTACCAAAAGAACCTTAGAAAACTTACCTAACCTTATCATAACAAGTGCAATTTAATTTAGCGTAATCCAACTAAATATATTTTAGATAAGTTTACAGTAATTTAATAATAAACAAACACAATGAAATATATTTTTTCGTTAGGCTCAGAATGATTTTTTGCGAAATTATTGCATACACAAATTTTCGCTTGCCTTATTCGGCAAAAAGAGCGTTGCTATTAAAACCCAAATCGCAAGTTTTAACTATTCAGTCCGACATACACACACACACACACACACACACCACACACACACACACACACACACAAGTTCTTGCTGGCAGCAGAGGTTGTAGCCTCGGTGGTGTAGTGGTCTAGAGCGTTGAGAGTTCTACTGTCTTCCTGGTAAATGATGGTGAGGTTAAGTCAGTAACTCGGGCAGCCGGCTGCTTTATTGAACCTTGTCTCAGCAACAGGTAGCAGCCAGACGGTCCTGCCCAGGGAAATGGTGCAGCCTAGGTAAGGCAGCTAGGTGAGTGTATGGTTAGGTAGGTTGAGTGTATAGCTGTTGACTGAGTGTAAGGTTACTTAGTGTACCTAGTCTCTCTTGCCATAAGCGGACGGAGGAAGAGGAAGGAAGAAAAGGAAAAGAATAAAGGAAACGGAGAAAGGAAGAACAAAGGAAAGAAAAACGAAGGAAGCGAAAGAAGGAAGGAAAGATGGAAGAAGATTTACAAAACGCTTTGACTAACGATAAAAATTCCGCGACAGGTTGGTAATACATCAAGGAATACAATGCACGCCTTTCCTTGCAACCCATTAGTATTAACCCACTCCACGCAACCCACTCCTTGCAGCCCACCTCTTGCAAACCACGCCTTGCAAGCCCACTCTTTATTGCCAGAGTAAACACCTTGCTGAGTGTAAATAACCACAGCTCTCTGACAGACACAGTGGACACAGTGGACACACGTTAAGTATGTGGCCAGACCTACCATCATATCCTGTGTCAGCCACTATCATACTCTGTTATGTTACCACCTGTACTCTGAACCACCTGTACTCTGTACCAGTCTTGAACTACCTATACTCTGAACCACTGTGACTCACGAAATCGTAATGACGCGATTGCAAACAAACCGCGGGATTTGAACCCGCGGTCAGAGAGTCTCAAAACTCCAGACTCTCTGGACCGCGGGTTCAAATCCCGCCCGTGGTATGGTTTGTTTGCAATCGTGTCATTACGATTTCGTGAGTCATGTTGACGGCAGTGAGGGGACTAGAGCTAGAGTTCGTCACGGCCACGCTAGCTGGAGATTCGTCTGTAAAAACTTGCATTTGTGGTCACAGAGGTGCCTGTGCTAACCTTCCTATGGTGTAGAAATATACCTAGTTGGATGAATCTTATTGTGGCTAGCTGGTCTAGTGGCTAACGCGACGGGCTGGAGTTTTGAGACTCTATGACCGCGGGTTCAAATCCAGCCCGTGGTATGGTTTGAACCACTGTCTTGAACCACCTGTACTCTGTACCACTGTCTTGAACCACCTGTACTCTGTACCAATGTCTTGAAACACCTGTACGCTGTACCACTGTCTTGAACCACGTGTACTTTGTACCACTGTCTTGAACCACCTGTACTCTGTACCACTGTCTTGAACCACCAGTACGCTGTACCATTTGTCTTGAACCCACTAAAAATCTGTACCACTGTCTTAAAACCACCTGTACTCTCCCACTGTCTTGAACCACCTGTACTCAGTACCACTGTCTTGAACCACCTGTACTCTGTACCACTGTCTTGAACCACCTGTACTCTGTACCACTGTCTTGAACCACCTGTACTCTACCACTGTCTTGAACCACCTGTACTCTGTATTACTGTCTTGAACCACCTGTACGCTGTACCACTGTCTTGAACCACCTGTACTCTGTACCACTGTCTTAAACCCACATGTACCTGTACCACTGTCTTGAACCACCTGTACCGTACCACTTGAACCACCTGTACTCTGTACCACTGTCATGAATCACCTGTACTCTGTACCACTGTCTTGAACCAACTGTACTCTGTACCACTGTCTTGAACCACCTGTACGCTGTACCACTGTCTTGAACCACCTGTACTCTGTACCACTGTCTTGAATCACCTGTACTCTGTACCACTGTCTTGAACCACCTGTACTCTGTACCACTGTCTTGAACCACCTGTACGCTGTACCACTGTCTTGAACCACCTGTACTCTGTACCAGTCTTGTACCACCTGTACTCTGTACCACTGTCTTGAATCACCTGTACTCTGTACCACTGTCTTGAACCACCTGTACTCTGTACCAGTCTTGAACCACCTGTACTCTGTACCACTGTCTTGAACCACCTGTACTCTGTACCAGTCTTGAACCACGTGTACTCTGTACCACTGTCTTGAACCACCTGTACTCTGTACCAGCCCTTAAAACCACCTGTACTCTGTACCACTGTCTTGAACCACATGTACTCTGTACCACTGTCTTGAACCACCTGTACTCTGTACCACTGTCTTGAACCACATGTACTCTGTACCACTGTCTTGAACCACCTGTACTCTGTACCACTGTCTTGAACCACATGTACTCTGTACCACTGTCTTGAACCACATGTACTCTGTACCACTGTCTTGAACCACCTGTACTCTGTACCACTGTCTTAAACCCAAACATGTACTCTGACCACTGCCCTTGAACCACCTGTACTCTGTACCACTGTCTTGAACCACCTGTACTCTGTACCACTGTCTTGAACCACCTGTACTCTGTACCAGTCTTGAACCACCTGTACTCTGTACCACTGTCTTGAACCACCTGTACTCTGTACCAGTCTTGAACCACGTGTACTCTGTACCACTGTCTTGAACCACCTGTACTCTGTACCAGTCTTGAACCACCTGTACTCTGTACCACTGTCTTGAACCACATGTACTCTGTACCACTGTCTTGAACCACCTGTACTCTGAACTCTTATCTTGTACCAACCCATCAGATTTATCTACAACGGCTTTCAACCAAGTCGATGACCTCTTTTTTTGGGTTATCCTAAGAATTTACACGTTAGACTATGCATGCAAAATAACCACAGTGAAAAAAAATATATTGAAATTCCAAACGCTTTCTTGATTTCTCAGATTATCAAGAAATAAAAATAACAGAACAGAAGAGTCATACAGCAGAGATTTTACCTTACTTATCCAGCGTGAGTAAGTGAGCAAGTTTATTCAGTTAGAAATACACCTAAATACAGTTACATATATTATCATACATAACAGCATATGCTAACCTTGGATAACCCAAGAAATTCAGACAAAGTTGTTAAGTATGATAACTGGTTATGGTGTCCCGTGGCCTTTTAGGCAACACACTCGCCTCACACAGTGTCCGTGGTTCGATCCCCGGCAAGAGTGGTAACACTGGATGAGTTTCCTTACACCTACTGTCCCCGTTCATCTAGCAAGTATGTAGTTACCTGAGTGTTAGTGGACTAGTGTGGGTCGCATCCTGGGGTACAAGACTGAGGACCCCAATAGAAATAAGACAGATAGTCCCTCGATGACTTTCTTGGGTTATCCTGGGTGGCTAACCCTCCAGAGTTAAAAATCCCAACAAAATCGTATCTTGTACTTATGTGTTCCTGTACCTATTCTTACCGCCAATCCTCCCTCAGATTTACCCGTAGCTCAACTGCTAGCGCACTCAGCTCACACACTGAGGTCCGTGGTTCGATCACCGGTACAGGTGGACACATTAGGACGTTTTTTCCTTAAGGTACCCGCTGTCCATATTCAGTAAAATAGGTACCTGGGGGTTAGTTAGCTGGTGTGGGTCGCATCCTATGGACAAAACCGAACTAATTTGCCCGAAATGCTCTGCATAACAAACGGCTTTCTATACAGTAGTATGTCACTGATGTCAGCTATGGTCTTGTATACCTTGTACATGTACTTGTAGAAATAAAGATTATTATTATTACAGATTTGAACAATCCAAATTTCTTTTCTCTTAATCAACCTAGATTACTCCATCCTTGGCTTCGGAGAGCAGAGTGCTTGGCTAACAAAAGACAGGAACCGGGTGGAATCCTGGGAGGAAACAGGTGATTGTCAAGTTTGTTGTCTCCTGAAGCCTGTTATCTAACAGTATATTTAACCACTAAATAACTCATAACTTCTCACAATTTGTTTGACATTATTATTATTATTAAAATTATATTTGTAAAGCCTAATAAAAGACTTATTTAAATGTTCAACTTCACCATATGGGCGAGATGCGGCTTCTTGTTTACTTATGCTAGTTACCCCTTTACTGGTGCAGTTTTTTATGTTTCCAGCACTTCAGAAAATGGTAACCTTGAGTAGGATGAGAAACTAATGTAAAAGAAATAAAAAGAAAAGAAAAAATGGAGGAAGAGGAGAAGCAGGATAAAGGAAAGAAGATGGAGTAACATAAAGGAGGAGGTAGAAAGGAGGTGAGAAGGTGGGAGGAGTAGGGAGGGAAGAGGCAGGAAGGTGGAGAAGAGAGGGAGGGAAGAGGAAGGAAGGTGGAGAAGAGAGGGAGGACGAAGAGGAAGAAGTAGACCCGTTTCAGGAGACTAAGTAAGTAAGTAAGTTTACTCAGGTATACACAAATACAGTTACATAGAATTATCATACATAGCAGCATATGTGTAGAGAACCTGGGATAACCCAAAAAAGACAGACAGAGTGACTTATTTCCATTGGGGTCCTTTTACCTTATTATTATAATATAAAGGTTATAATATTTTCTTATTATTCTACAATGAAGATAACATCTTATTATCATACTAAAAACACTATCTACTACACTCTCTCTTGTTTCCTGACAAACAAAACACCGCTCGTGGCTAAATTGGTAGCTGCCTTAGCTCACACACTGAGGGACAAGGGTACGATACCCAGACGAGTGGAAACGTTAAGGAATATTCCCTTACATCTGTTGTCCCTGTTACCTAGCAGTAACCAGGTACCTGGCTACCATCCAACATAATAATAATAATCTTTATTTACTACAAGTACATGTACAAGGTATACAGTCCTAGCTGACAACAATGACATACTACTATATAGAAACTCCCTTGTTATGCCCCACATCTAGGGAAAATTAGGTCAGTGTCCCAGGATGCGACCCACACCAGTCGACTAACACCCAGGTACCCATTTTACTGATGGGGAACATAGAAAGGTGGAAGAAAACGTCCAATGTTTTTCTGCTGGGAATCGAACCCCGGCCTCCGCCGGGTGAAGCGGTGGTTGCCACCCACCAGAAACCCATTCTTCTCAAAAACATCTTCCCTCACTCTCCAACATCTTCCCTACCTTCCCCCAACATTTTTCCCTCACCTCAACATTCTTCCCAATTTCCCAACCATTTTCCCTCACCTCCAACATTCTTTCCTCACACCCTCCAAACATTCTTCCCCTCTAACATTCTTCCCCACTCTCCAACATTTTCCCTCACCCTCCAAAATTCTTCCCTCAATCTCCCATCATTCCTTCCCCACCCTCCAACATTCTCCCCCACCCTCCAACATTTTTCCCTCACCTCCAACATTCTCCCTCACCCTAAATTCTTCCCCCACCCTCCAACATTCTTCCCCACCCCCCAAATTCTCCTTAACCTTCAAACCCTCCAACATTCTTCCCCACCCTCCAACATTCTTCCCTCACCCTCCAACATTCTTCCCTCACCCTAACATTCTTCCTCACCCTCCAACTTTCCCCACCCTCCAACATTCTTTCCTCACCCTCCAACATTCCTCCGTCACCCTCCAACATTCTTTTCCCCCACCCCCCAACATTCTTCCCTTACTTTCCACACTTCCTCCCTCACCCTCCAACATTCTTCCCCCACCCTCCAACATTCCTTTCCTTCCAAAATTCTCCCCACCCTCCAACATTCTTCCCTCACCCTCCAACATTCTTCCCTTACTTTCCCACATTCCTCCCTCACCCTCCAACATTCTTCCCTCACCCTCCAACATTCTTCCCTTACTTTCCAACATTCCTCCCTCACCCTCCAACATTCTTCCCTCACCCTCCAACATTCTTCCTTACTTTCCCACATTCCTCCCTCACCCCCCAACATTCTTCCCTCACCCTCCAACATTTTTCCTTACTTTCCCACTTCCTCCTCACCCTCCAACATTCTTCCCTCACCCTCCCAAAATTCTTCCCCTTTAAAATTTCCCCACATTCCTCCCTCACCCCCAACATTCTTCCCTCACCTCCCAAAATTCTTTCCCCCACTTCCAACATTCCTCCCTCGCCCTTCAATTCTTCCTCACCCAAATTCTTCCTTACTTTCAACATTCTCCTCACCCTCCAACATTCTTCTTCCCCCAACATTCTTCCCTTTACCCTCCAACATTCTTCCCCCTCACCTCCAACATTCTTCCTCCCCTTCAAACATTCTTCCCTCACCCTCCAACATCCTTCCCTCCCCCCTCCAACATTCTTCCCATCACCCCCCAAATCTTCCCAAACCCCCCAACATTCCCTTTCCCCCACCCTCCAACATTCTTCCCTCATCATCCTCCAACATTCTTCCCTCATCACCTCCAACATTCTTCCCTCACCCTCCAACATCCTTCCCTCACCCTCCAACATCTTCCCTCATCACCTCCAACATTCCCTTTCCCTCACCCTCCAACATCCTTCCCTCACCCTCCAACAACTTCCCTCATCATCCTCCAACATTCTTCCTCATCACCCCTCCAACATTCTTCCCCATCACCCTCCAACATCTTCCCTCACCCTCCAAAATTCCCCTTTCCCTACCCTCCAACATTCCTTCCCCTCACCCTCCAACATCCTTCCCCTCACCCTCCAACATCTTCCCTCATCACCCTCCAACATTCTTCCCTCACCCTCCAACATTCTTCCCTCATCACCCTCCAACATTCTTCCCTCACCCTTCCCAAAATCCTTCCCTACCCTCCAACATTCTTTTCCCTTCCACCCTCCAACATTCTTCCCTCACCCTCCAACATTCTTCCCTCCCCCCTCCAAAATTCTTCCCTCACCCTCCAACACTTCCCACCCTCAACCCTTCTTCCTCCCCCCCAACATTCTTCCCTCACCCTCCAACATTCTTCCCTCACCCTCCAACATTCTTCCCTCACCCTCCAACATTCTTCCCTCACCCTCCGACATTCTTCCCTCACCCCCCGACATTTCCCTACCCTCCAAAATTCTTCCCCTCACCCCCCAACCATTCTTCCCTCATCACCCTCCAAAATTCTTCCCCCCACCCTCCAACATTCTTCCCTCACCCTCCAACATTCTCCCTCACCCTCCAAAATTCTTCCTCACCCTCCAACATCCTTCCCTCACCCTCCAACATTCTTCCCTCACCCTCCAACATTCTTCCCTCACCCTCCAACATTCTTCCCTCACCCTCCAACATTCTTCCCTCACCCTCCAACATTCTCCCTCACCTCCAACATTCTCCCTCACCCCAACATCTTCCCACTTCCCACTTCCTCCTCACCCTCCAACAATCTTCCCTCACCCCAACATTCTTCCCTTACCCCTCCAACATTCTCCCTCCCCTTCCCAAATTTTTCCCTCACCCCCAACATTCTTCCCTTACTTCCAACATTCCTCCCTCACCCTCCAACATTCTTCCCTCACCTCTCCAACATTCTTCCCCTTCACTCCAACATTCTTCCCTCACCCTCCAACATTCTTCCCCCCTTACATTCTTCCCTCCCACCCCAAATTCCCTTTCCCCCACCCTCCAACATCCTTCCCTCACCCCTCCAACATTCTTCCCTCACTCTAACATTCTTCCCTCCCCTCCCAAAATTCTTCCTCACCCCAACATTTTTCCCACCCTCAACATTCTTCCCTCACCCTCCAACATTCTTCCCCATCACCCTCCAACATTCTTCCCCCTTTACCCTCCAACATTTTTCCCTCACCCCAACATTCTTTCCCCCACCCTCCAACATTCCCTTCCCTCACCCCCCAACATTCTTTCCTTCACCCTCCAACATTCTTCCTCAAACCCCCCAACATTCTTCCTCACCCTCCACATTCTTCCCTCACCCTCCAAAATTCCTTCCTTAACACCCTCCCCAACATTCTTCCCTCACCCTCCAAACATTTTTCCCTCACCCTCCAACATTCTTTCCCTTCACCCTCCAACATTTCTCCTCACCTCCAAAATTTTCTCACCTCCAACATTCTTCCCTCACCCTCCAACATTCCTTCCCTCCCCTCCAACATCTTCCCCTCACCCTCCCAAAATTCTTCCCTCACCCTCCAACATCCCTTTCCCCCACCCTCCAACATTCCCTTTCCCCACCCCTCCAACATTCTTCCTTCACCCTCCAACATTTTTCCCTCACCCCCCAACATTCTTCCCTCACCCTCCAACAAACCTTCCCTCACCCTCCAACATTCCCTTTCCCTCACCCCCAACATTCTTCCCTCACCCTCCAACATTCTCCCTCACCCCTCCAACATTCCTCCTCACCCTCCAACATCTTCCCTCACCCTCCAACATTTTTTCCCTCACCCTCCAACATTCTCCCTCACCCTCCAACATTCTTTCCCCCACCCTCCAACATTCCTCCCCACCCTCCAACATTCCTCCCTCAAACCCCCCAACATTCCTCCCTCACCCTCCAACATTCTCCCTCACCCTCCAACATTCCTCCCTCACCCCCCAACATTCCTCCCTCACCCTCCAACATTCCCTTTCCCCACCCTCCAACATTCTTCCCCCACCCTCCCAACATTCCTCCCTCACCCTCCAACATTCCTCCCTCACCCTCCAACATTCCTCCCTCACCCTCCAACATATCCCCTCACCCTCAAAACAAATTCCTTCGGCCTCACCTCCAACCCTCCCTCACTAATCTTCCCCTCTCCGCCCAATATCCTCCACCCTCCGCCCTTCCTGTCAAGTCTCCAGGCACTCCCGCCTGCACTGGAAAAGTCAGTGCCATCCCCACCGCCTGGCAAAGTTTTCCCCCACCAAAAAAAATCTCTTTTACCCGGAAAAAAATTCCCCCACCCCAAATTTTTATCGCCTGCAACGATTTCTATCCGAAATCAACCCCCTCAAACCACAACAGCATACTACACCCCTTTACGCTTCAGAAAGTATAAAATTTCACTTACAATACTTTTTATCCCTGCCACGCCTTCGAAGGCCAAACTGCAGGATCAACGCCTAAAGGACTGAGAGGGGAAGAAAGGTGCCGCCGGAAATGAAAGATAGCCCCATTTCCTGAAAGCCTTCGGGAGATCAGCTTTGCCAATCCGAATGCAGCGAGCTTGAAGTCAGAAACCTATCTCCAACCCTTAACCCTAACAACATTTTACTATAATTAACACATACCGAATTTAAACCACAACAAATATAATTAATACATTAACAAATATAATCAACATACCAGTTACACTAAACACACACACACACACATACACACACACCCTTTTCCTCTCCCTCTCCTCTCCCCCCTTCCTCCCCCTCCCCCCTCTCTCTCCCTCCCTCTCCCTCTCTCTCCCCTCTCTATCTCTCCCTCTCTCTCTCCCTCCCCTCTCCCCCCCTCTCTCTCCCTCTCTCTCCTCTCTCTCCCCTCTCTCTCTTCCTCTCTCTCTCCCTCCTCCTTCTCCCTCTCTCCCTCATCCCATAAACCAATCTCCCCACCCCTCCTCTCTCTCTATAGGCTCCTCTCTCCATCCTCTCCATTTCTCTCTCTCATAGCCTTTTCCCTCGCCCTCCTTCTCCCTCTCTCTTTTCCTCCCCCTCTCCCTCTTTTTCCCCCTCTCTCTACACTTTCTCCCCCCCCTCACATTTCTCTCTCTCCCCCTTGGTCTTATCCCTCACCCCTATACTCTCTCCTCTCTCTCCCTCTTTTTTACCCTTTCTCTCTCCTCTCCTCTCCCTCTTTCTACCCTTTCTCTTCCTCTCTCTCCCTCTTTTCTACCCTTTCTCTCTCCTCTCTCTCTAACCCTTTCTCTCCCCCCCCACCCCCCCCTCCCTCCTCTAGCCTTCTGTCTGCGGTAAAAAAAAAAAAAAAAAAAAAATATGGGTGGCCTTAGAGGCGGAAACCAAGATCTGGTAGAAGAACCAGGGAGGAAAGACTGGGAGTTAGAGCTCCAAAAAAGGGGGGAAGAGTGGGGAAGGAAGATAGTAGAGCTTGGTAAAAAATGGAGGAGGGGATAGCTAAAGAGCGCGGGAAGTGGGCAGTACAGGTTTTAAGCAGCAGAAGCTAGGATACAGTGCTTAGAAGAGAAACTGAAAGCCTGAAACAGATTAGAGAGACAAAGACAATTCAGACATGACATCAGGAAATTCAAAGTCGGGCGCAGACAAGGGGATGGTAAGAAACAACGGAGACATGCCGTACAGGAAGGCCCTATCAACCCACGTGGGGCCAGGGAAAAGACGACGAGCACACTGAGATCAAACGACAGGTCTGAAGAAAATGATGGAAATTCAAAGTCAGGCGCAGACAAGGGGATGGAAGCAACAACGGAGACATGCCGTAAAACGAAGGACCTATCAGACCCACGTGGGGCCAGGGAAAAGACGATGACACACTAAGATAAAGCGACAGGTCCGAAGACAATGAAGGTTTGTTATATGCAGAGGTTCTAACAGCCAACTGCAGTAGCAAGGACAGCTGGCCAGGAAAGACAGTCCCACTGAGTATAGAATTTTCAGAATGACAGGGACTAAGGCAAGAACATGTCAATGGAAGGAAAATAAAATCCCTCAGAGGAAGCAGATGGAGACTCAGTGGGAGGAGGAAAGGGCGAGGTCAGTTTTTGTGTACGGGTTTCCAAGAACCCAAAGGGGGGCCAACTTTGAAGAAAAAAAAACAGGAGGAGAAAAAAAATATTGAAGGCATCATGAAAACAATGGGGGAGGGCAATATGACCCAGGTGACAAATTTTCAGAGAATTGGGTGGTTTGCGAGGGGAAAGGGAAAATACGGCCTGTCAGAGTAACTTTCAAGGAAGAATCAGTTCGAATCAGGATTCTGCAAGAGAAAGCAAGACTGAGAGACAAAGGGGGGTACCAGAGAGTATCCCTCGACCGCGACAAAAACACAAGAAAAAGGACTACACTGAAAGAGAGGGTACAAGACCAAGGAGGAACGAGAAGCAATGAAAATGAGCAGGACCCAGACACAGGAGAAGGGCAAACACCCCCCCACAGAATCTCCCACCAAAAGACCCCACCCGCGACATTCCCAACGCAACTGAGCAACCTATACTCCAACCCACTCACTGTTCCCTCTGCCACCAACCCCCATACCAAAAACCTCACCCCAACAGCTGCCCCTTTTATGGGCATTCTGACCCCACCCCCATCAACACATACCCCACCTACACCACACCCCCAAATATAGGCCCCCACCAAGGCCCCCTCCCCCCAACCCCAATATACTTGCATGACCACAATGATAGAAAAGAAACTAAAGGTTTGGTACACAAACGCGGATGGAATAACGAATAAACATGAGGAGTGGAATGAAAGAATCAGTGAAAAATCCCCAGACATCATAGCAGTCACAGAAAAAAAACTCGCTGAGATAATAACAGACACAATCTTCCCAACAGGATATCAGATCCTGAGAAAGATAGAAGGAGTAGAGGGGGAGGAGGGGTTGCACTGCTCATAAAACACCAATGGGGATTGAGGAAATGGAAGGCATGGACATGATTGGAGAAAGAGACTACATTGTAGGTACAATTCAGTCCGGAGAACATAAAGTAGTCATTGGAGTGATGTATAACCCACCACAGAACTGCAGGAGGCCAAGAGAGGAGTACGAAGAAAACAACAGGGTGATGGTGGACACACTGGCTGAGGTGGCAAGAAAGCTCACTCGAGCAGAGCAAAGTTACGGGAAAATGGGCGATTCAACCACAGGGAGATCGACTGGGAAAACCTGGAGCCACATGGGGGTCCCGAAACATGGGACCAAAATGATGGGTGTGGTACTTGAAAACCTCATGCATCAACATGTCAGGGACACCAAAACCCGAGGAAAAGGGGAGATGAGCCAGCAAGACTGGATCTTGTGTTCAAACCCCGAGCAGTTCAGACATCGAGGACATCACTTACGGGGAGGCCCCTTGGAGCTAGCGATCATGTGGTTCGAGTTTTGACTATATAGTAAGTTACAAGTGGAGAAGGTAACAGGAACTGAAGGGGGCAGGCCAAACTATAAAAAGGGGGGACTACACAGGTATGAGAAACTTCCTGCAGGGGGTTCAGTGGGACAGAGAAATGGTAGGAAAATCAGTAAACGAGATGATGGAATATGTGGCAACAAAGTTTCAAGGAGGGAGAGGAAAGTTTTGTTCCCAAGGGAAACAGAAATAATAGGAAGACCAAGACGAGTCCTTGGTTTACCCGAAGGTGTAGGGAGGCAAAAAATAAGTGCAAAAAGAGAATGGAAAAGGTACAGGAGGCATAGGACCCAGGAAAACAAGGAGATTATAGAAGAGCCAGAAACGAGTATGCGCAGATAAGGAGGGAGGCCCCGCGACAGTATGAAAACGACATAGCATCGAAAAATCAAATCTGACCCGAAACTGCTGTAAGCCACATTAGGAGGAAGACAACAGTCAAGGACCAGGTGATAAGGCTGAGGAAAGAAGGTGGAGAACTCACAAGAAACGATCAAAGAGGTATGTGAAAGGGGCTCAACACGAGAATTTAAGGAAATATTTACAGTAGAGACAGGAAGGAACTGGGGGGACAGACCAGATGGGGGCACCAACAAGGAATACACCAACAAGTGTTGGACGACATACCCTACAGATGAGGAGGAGGTGAAAAAACTGCTAAGGGACATCGATACCTCAAAGGCAATGGGGCCGGACAACATCTCTCCATGGGTCCTTAGAGAGGGAGCAGATATGTTGTGCGTAAACCCCTTACCACAATCTTCAACACATCCCTGGAAACTGGGCAACTACCTGAGGTATGGAAGACAGCAAATGTATTCCCATTTTCAAAAAAGGAGACAGAAAAGAGGCACTAAACTATAGACCTGTTCAATTGACGTGTATAGTATGCAAAATTATGGAGAAGATTATCAGGAGGAGAGTGGTGGAGCACCCCGGAACGGAACAGGAGTATAAATGCCAACCAGCACGGATCACGGAAGGCAATCCTGTGTCACAAAACCCTTTTGGAGTTTTATGATAAAATAACAGAAATAAGACAAGAGAGAGAGGGGTGGGGTTTATTGCATCTTCTTGGACTGCAAGAAGGCCTTGACACAGTTCCTCACAAGAGATTAGTGCAGAAGCTAGAGCATCAGGCGCATATAACAGGAAGGGCACTTTCAATGGGATCAGAGAATACCTGACAGGGAGGCAACAACGAGTCATGGTACGTAATGATGTATCACAGTGGGCACCTGTGACGAGCGGGGTCCCACAGGGTCGGTCCTAGGGCCAGTGCTATTTTTGGTATATGTGAACGACATGACGGAAGGGTTAGACTCAGAAGTGGGCCCTGTTTGCAGATGATTGAAGTTAATGAGGAGAATTAAATCTGATGAGGACCAGGCAGGACTTCAAAGAGACCTGGACAGACTGGACACCTGGTCCAGCAAATGGCTTCTCGAATTTAATCCTGTCAAATGCAAAGTCATGAAGATAGGGGAAGGGCACAGAAGACCACAGACAGAGTATAGGCTAGGTGGCCAAAGACTGCAAACCTCACTCAAGGAGAAAGATCTTGGGTGAGTATAACACCGAGCATGTCTCCGGAAGCACACATCAAACAGATAACTGCTGCAGCATATGGGCGCCTGGCAAACCCGAGAACAGCCCTTCCGACACCTTAGTAAGGAATCATTCAAGACACTGTACACCGTGTATGTCAGGCCCAACTGGAGTATGCAGCACCTGTTGGAACCCGCACTTGATAAAGCACGTCAAAAAACTAGAGAAAGTACAAAGGTTTGCAACAAGGTTAGTTCCAGAGCTAAGGGGAATGGGCCTATGAAGAAAGATTAAGGGAAATCGGCCTGACGACACTGGAGGACAGGGGGGTCGGGGAGACATGATAACGACATATAAAATACTGCGTGGAATAGACAAGTGGACAAAGGGCAGGATGTTCCAGGGGGGGGACACAGAAACAAGAGGCCACAATTGGGAAATTGAAGACACAAATGAGTCAGAGAGATAGTAGGAAGTATTTCTTCAGTCATAGAGTTGTAAGGCAGGGAATAGCCTAGAAAATGACGTAGTGGAGGCAGGAAAACCCTACACAGTTTTTAAGACGAGGTTTGATAAAGCCATGGAGCGGGAGAGAGAGGGTCTAGTAGCAACCCGGTGAAGAGGCGGGGGCCAGGAGCTAGGACTCGACCCCTGCAACCACAAATAGGTGAGTACAAATAGGTGAGTATACACACACACACACACACACACACACACACACACACACACACACACACCACACACACACAACAGTTGTCAAAGGCACTTGTTATCGACAAGTGCTGTTGACAACTAGTAACTATATTAAAAGGACCAGGAGTGTAAGACCTCTGCATATCGCCAGAAACACAGGTAAACATAGAGACAGTGGCGTGGGTAAGATTACCAAACTTCAGAATAACATTCATGAATTTGAATAGAGAATCCTTTAGAACTCTCTATATGGCATATATTAGGATAATCATCAAGTACGCGGCGCCAGCATGGAGCCCACACCTGGTAAAACCCGTGAAGAACCCACAATGATCGAAAGGTTTGCAACCAAACTAGTAACAGAATGGAGGATAAGTTTATTCAGGTATACACAAATACAGTTACATAGATTATTATACATAGCAGCATATGTGTAGACAACCTGGGAAACCACAAAGGGAGACATGATTAGGATATGCAAAATCCTAATAATTGATAGGGGTGATAGAGGCAAGCTGACTGAATTAAGAGGACCAGGACAAAGGGCTCAGGACCAGGATAAAGGGCTCAGGACCAGGATAAAGGGCTCAGGACCAGGATAAAGGGCTCAGGACCAGGGTAAAGGGCTCAGGGCCAAGATCAAAGGGACACAGGCAGAAGTTAAAAACGCAAATAAGCCACAGGAATGTCAGGAAGTATTTCTTTAGTGTAATGACTTGGATGAGGCAATATAGTGGAGTCAAACTCAATACACAGCTTAAGAGTAGATATGATAAAGTCCAAGATGTTAGAAATCTATTATGCCAATCAATGTAGTCTAGGAGGCGGGGACAGGGGCTGAATCTCGACCCTGGGAAACACAACTCAGTAAGTACACACAACAGGTAAGGGCACTGCTAACTGATAATAATAAACTAGAAGCAACCCAAGTCGTAAACTAATACAATATGTACACTAAAGACCAGAAATTGATACAATCTTCAACAAATACAAGTAACGAGGTTTTCCAGATACCTGGAAGACGACAAATATAACACCAATATTGAGGGAGGGAGAGAGGCAGCAACCCTTGAGCCACAGTTTCCCACCAGGCATAAGGGAAATTACCAATAGACCCCTCGCTGCCTTCAAGAAGGAGCTGGACACGTAACTAAAGTGAGTAACCGATCAGCCGGGCTGTGGTTCGTATTTAACAGCCTAGTCGATCAGGCCCTGATCCACCGGGAGGCCTGGTCAAGGACCGGGCCGCGGGGGCGTTGACCCCCGAAACACCATCCAGGGTAGATAGACCTATATCTCTGACAATCTCACCCTACAAAGTAATGAAACGAAAGACAAGTGGTGGAACACCTGTCCAGCCTCTGAGTCCTGTACTGGCCACTACTAATGGCGGATTTCAAAGGCTTTTTCCTCAATTTTCCCATATCCTTCTATACCAAGCTCCTGAAGATATGCTAATATAGCAAAAAAATCTTTGAGATTAATACAGAACAACTCCCACACACACACACACAATATATATATATAAAATATATATATATATATATATATATATATATATATATATATATATATATATAATATATATATATATAAAATATATATACATATATATATATAATATATATATATATAAATATATACATATAAAATAGGCAGGTCCCACTCACACCCAACCTAAATTGCTGGTATCAGTGAAGGTACCTGGATGTTGACCTTTGATCTGTGTTGATCACTTAATGGGTATGTTGACCCCCCAACCTCCAGGCTAAGACTTGATGCAACATGAAGCAGATCTGTCAACATCACAATATTTATTTATGTGGGAAGTCCTGCATATGCAGGACTTCCCACATAAACTACCAGGAGATATGAAGGATGAGGAAGATGCTAGGTAATGCGTTACCATATAACACCATAATCACGACATCATCCTTCCTACCACCACCACCACCACCAGTCCACCACCACCACCAGTCACCACCACCACCACCAGTCACCACCACCACCACCAGTCATCACTACCACCAGTCATCACCACCTCTCAGGTCACAGTTACATCTTAACAGTCACACGCTGCTTCACTACCCTCGTGATATTTACAATTCTCTCGCTTTCTCCTTGACGAAATCAGAACAAAATGAAATTCCTTACAACGGAAATGTCTTATCAAAATTTTGTCTGTGTACCAAATTCTGCTGAATTTTTATCAGGGCAAAGAGAAATATATTTCTTCTTTTGCAAACAACTACTGCATAGTCCCACGACTTTGTATATTATCATAATTATTATTATTATTACTATTATTATGATTATTAATACTACTACTATTATGATTATTACTACTACTGGTACTATGATTATTATATTACTATTACTGTTATTATTATTTCCATTATTGTTTTGATTATTATTACTACTGTTATGATTATTACTATTATATTATCATTGTATTATTATACTATTATTATTTTTATTTACGAGAAAGCGCTAAACCAATAGAAGTCAGTGATATACGTACACAAGAGTTTGTCTGGGAAGGAGTGGTAGTTGAAACTACCTTAACGACACTGTTTCCTCGTCCAAACACACACTGATGACTGCCACTTATAAAGCTGCTGTGTTTACTATGGAACCAGCATACTGGCAACACTGTCAGTACATGAACATTTGTGCTCTTCGAAAATTTGCCCAGAGTTCTTGAAGAAGACAGTGACTATACTGACATCAGTAATGATTAGGACAATACTTTGACTATACTGATTTCAGTAACAGTGAGGACAATACTTTGACTGTACGGACTTCAGTGACGTTGAGGACAATACTTTGACTATATTGACTTCAATAAGCTGGGTGTACGTTCACGCTGGATGTACGTTCACTCTGGATGTAAGTTCACTCTGGATGTACATTCACTCTGGATGTACATTCACTCTGGATGTACGTTCACTTCCTGATAGCAAGCAAGAAGAATTTGCATATTCTGGTGAAAGATGAATGGGTTATCGTTATTACTCTGGCTTTAACAAAACTTTTAACGTCTCCCACAACGAAGTTATTTGTTCTATCTGCAAGTTTTTAGCCTGTGTATTGTTCGAAGTTGAAAGATATTTTTCTTCACATTTGGACATAATGGGTAGATCGTTGATAATAAGACCTAATCTAACCTAACATGTCCTAACTTAACATGAACGAGCATGTCCTAACCTAACCTAGCCTAACAAAATCTAACCGAACGTAACCTAATCTAGCCTAACCTAATCTAGCCTAACCTAACCTAGCCTAACATAACCTAACCTAACCTAGCCTAACCTAACAACACTCCCTGGATCCCAGAGAGACCATTCCATCAGTCCCTGGGTCCAAGAGAGACCATTCCATAATCAATGGGACCCACAGAGACCGTTCCATCACTGCCTGGGACCCAGAAAGACCTTCAACCTCCAACCCCGGGATGAAGATCAACCCTTCCATCAGCAGTTCCAGCAGTTAACTTTGTGAGAGACAAGACAGGTGACAGGTCAGGGTGTTGAGAGACAAGGAGCAGCTCTCACTTTAGACAACTTGACCAAACACCACGCAATGTTTTGTTAATGATTTAAGAAGAGCATTTTCCCAGGAGAGACTCAATAGTTCAAAGACTCTATTTTTGCGTGTGCTTGATGTGTGTGTGTGTGTGTGTGTGTGTGTGTGTGTGTGTGTGTGTGTGTGTGTGTGTGTGTGTGTGAATGATCATTCCACCATAATGGTTATACATATCAGTCCAAACTGGCTCTTATATGCTCATTATTGCCTCTTACCTCAGTCACTTCTCATTACTCTTGCAAATTTTGAAAACAGGAAATATTCGTGACTGTATGTTTGGCATTGTATGTGCGTGAAGGTCCATAAAAAAATGCTTAATAAACTAATATCCTCAATACATTTCTGACAAAAAAGCCGTTTTCCAATGACCATAATCTCGAATAATAACAATTTTCCTTTCAAAAGAAGTTGCAATACGAAAGAAAAGACTCTTGTTGCATACTTAGAAAATACAAGACAGCAACTGGTTCTGGTAAGAAAACGCGCATTTATTTACGACCTAGAGACGCAAACAGCCACGAAGGAGATTAGAAACAACGTTGGTTTCCCGACGTTCTTGCCTTCCCTCACCTTCATGTTTATTCCGCCGCTGTTACACCGAGCAGACATACTCCCTGCTGCAATATTGTTTTATAAGGTTAATCAGAATTGGCCAATTTACGTTAGACCAGCCAGGATTAAGACAAACAGAATTTGCCAGTAAGAGCACAGAAAGAATACAGAACTTGCAGCAATAGAATTTTTAATGGAACAGAGCATCAGCAAAAAACAACGGTGTGCTGAAAAAACGCACACGTTACTTTTCTCCCGTTCCATCAATCGTTGAAACACACACACACACACACACACACACTCACACACATACACACACACACACACACACACACACACACCACACACACACACACACACACACACACATACACACACCACACACACACACACACACACACACACACATCAGGAGGAAAACAACAGTCAAGGACCAGGTAATCAGACTGAGGAAGGGTGATGGGGAATTCACAAGAAACGACCAAGAGGTATGTCAGGAGCTCAACACAAGATTAAAGAGGTATTTACAGTGGAAACCAGTAGGACTCCAGGAAATCAGAACAGGGGGGTACACCAGCAAGTGCTGGATGAGGTACATATAACCAAGGAGGAGGTGAAGAAGCTGCTATGCGAACTTGACACCTCAAAGGCGGTGGGACCAGACAACATCTCTCCATGGGTCCTTAAAGAGGGAGCAGAGATATTGTGTGAGCCATTAACAAAGATCTTCAACACATCATTTGAAACTGGGCAACTCCCTGAGGTATGGAAAATGGCAAATGTAGTCCCAATTTTTAAAAAGGGAGACAGACATGAGGCACTAAACTACAGACCTGTATCACTAACGTGTATAGTATGCAAGGTCATGGAGAAGATCATCAGGAGGAGAGTGGTGGGGCACCTGGAAAGAAACAAGTGTATAATTGACAACCAGCACGGTTTCAGGAAGGAAAATCCTGTGTCACAAACCTACTAGAGTTTTATGACAAGGTGCCCAGAAGTAAGACAAGAGAGAGAGGGGTGGATCGACTGCATATTTTTGGACTGCAAGAAGGCCTTCGACACAGTTCCTCACAAGAGGTTACTGCAAAAGCTAGAGGATCAGGCACACATAACAGGAAAGGCACTGCAATGGATCAGAGAATACCTGACAGGGAGGCAACAACGAGTCATGGTACGCGACGAGGTGTCAGAGGGGCGCCTGTGACAAGCGGGGTTCCACAGGGGTCAGTCCTAGGACCTGTGCTGTTCTTGGTATATGTGAACGACATAACTGAAGGGATAGACTCAGAAGTGTCCTTGTTTGCAGATGATGCGAAGTTAATGAGAAGAATCAAATCGGATGAGGATCAGGCAGGACTACAAAGAGACCTGGACAGGCTACAAGCCTGGTCCAGCAACTGGCTCCTTGAATTTAACCCTACCAAATGCAAAGTCATGAAGATTGGGGAAGGGCAAAGAAGACCGCAGGACACAATATAGTTTAGATGGCCAAAGACTGCAAACCTCACTCAGGAAAAAGATCTGGGGGTGAGTATAACACCGAGCATATCTCCTGAGGCGCACATCAATCAGATAACTGCTGCAGCATACGGGCGCCTGGCAAACCTACGGATAGCGTTTCGATACCTCAGTAAGGATTCGTTTAAGATTCTGTATACCATTTACGTCAGGCCCATACTGGAGTATGCAGCACCAGTTTGGAATCCACACCTAGTCAAGCACGTCAAGAAATTAGAGAAAGTGCAAAGGTTTGCAACAAGACTAGTCCCAGAGCTACGGGGATTGTCCTACGAAGAAAGATTGAGGGAAATCGGCCTGACGACACTGGAGGACAGGAGGGTCAGGGGAGACATGATAACGACATATAAAATAATGCGCAGAATAGACAAGGTGGACAAAGACGGGATGTTCCAGAGACGGGACACAGACACAAGAGGTCACAATTGGAAGTTGAAGACTCAGATGAATCAAAGGGATGTTAAGAAGTATTTCTTCAGTCATAGAGTAGTCAGGCCGTGGAATATCCTAGAAAGTGACGTAGTGGAGGCGGGAACCATACATAGTTTTAAGGCGAGGTATGATAGAGCTCATGGAGCAGGGAAAGAGAGGACCTAGTAGTAATCAGCGAAGAGGCGGGGCCAGGAGCTGTGAATCGACCCCTGCAACCACAAATAGGTGAGTACAAATAGGTGAGTACACACACACACACGAGATTAGTGCAAAAGCCGGAGGACCAGGCAGGGATAATAGGGAAGGCACTACAATGGATCAGGGAATACCTGAGAGGAGGACAACAGCGAGTCATGGTACGTGGAGAGGTGTCAGAGTGGGCGCCTGTAACGAGTGGGGTGCCACAGGGATCGGTCTTCGGACCGGTGCTGCTTCTGGCATTTGTGAACATGACGGAAGGAATATACTCCGAAGTGTCCCTGTTTGCAGATGATGTGAAGAATTCAGTCGGACGAGGACGAGGCAGAACTACAGAGGGATCTGGACAGGCTGCACACCTGGTCCAGCAACTGACTGCTGGAGTTTTCAAACATAAGAACACATAAGAAAGAAGAAACATCTGTAGCAGTCCTACTGGCCCGATGCGAGGCATGGGCAATTCGTCCTTCCCACCGACTTAAGCACGTCAGTCCCATTCACTAAGGAGGATTCACACGGCATCTGACCTAGCAGCACAAGCTAGTCAGGTCTAAACTCACACTCACCGCACAACCCACCATGTAAATATCCAACCTGTTTTTACAACTACACAACGTTTTTTTAGCATTCTATCTATGACGGTACCCTGGGGTTAGTTCCCCTCATCCACAACGTCCTGTAACCAAGCCATTCTATTCCCTATACCCTTCCTGAAACGTGATTTTTCCAATTTAAAACATTGGCTGCGAGTCCTTATATGCTCTATATTTTCAGCAACGCTCATTTTACATCCCCTTTATTAATCATTTTTCCCATTTATACACTTTCAATCATATCTCATCATCCTAGTAGGGAGATTTATGATAACATGGGATCAAGCCCCACCAAGTGGAAATCATGAGACGGGGAAGGGCAAATGAAACCGCAAGAGGGACGGAATATAGTCTGGAGCCAAAGCCTACAAACCTTTCACTCAAGGAAAAGGATCTTGAGGTGAGTATAACACCGGGCCACATCTCTCTTAGTCGCACAACAACCAAATAACTGCTGCAGCAAACGGGCCGCCTGGCAAACCTAAGAAGAGAATTCCTACATCTTAATAAGGAGCATTCAGGACCCTGTACACTATGTTACGTTAGAACCCATATTGGATTTATGCCAGCGCCAGTTTGGACCCTCACCTAGTCCAAGCAAGTAAGGAAACTGAGAAAGTGCAAAGTTTGCAAGAAACCAGCGTCCCGTGAGGTAAGGGTATGTCCTACGAGGCGAGGTTAAAGGAAATTAACCTGACGTTCTCCTGAGGGTAGAGAGATAGGGGAGGATAAGATAACGACATATAAAGATAATATAAGGAACTGACAAGGTGGACAGAGGAGACAGAATGTTGCCTAGATGGGAAACATACAACAGGGGTTGCCACAGTGGAAGTTAAAGAACTCAGATGAAACACAGGGATTGTTTTGAAAGTTATTTCTTGCAGTCACTGAGATGTCAGGAAGTGAGAAATAGTCTAGAAGTGATGTAGGTAGCAGGATCCATAAACAGTTTAAGGAGAGATATATAAAACTCAGAGAGCGGAAGAGTGACCGAGTAGCGGCCCAGTGGAAGAGTCGGGGCCAGGAGCTGTGAATCGACCCCCTACAACCACAAATAGTGAGCTAACACACACCCAAACACACTTCTTTGAGAAAGACAGAATCACCAGCACACAGAGATCAATGCACTTTCCCCTCAGATAGTGTTTATGTCCACAATCATCAGAGATGACGAATATCCTGAAGTAGTTAAACCATTAGTTGCCTCGCAATTTATGAAACCCTCAAGTTATACGTCAATATTGTCCCACCTGCCGGCGGACCGAGTAACATCAGCCTGACAAGCAGCCCCTCAGCATACATATTAATATGTAATATAACTACACTCAATAGTACGAATATACAAACACTTAGTTATATAGATAAATTCTAACTTTTCACTGTGTGTGAGATAAGCAAAAAAAAAAGTGAAAAAAATTTGTGAATTTCCAAAGTGCTGTTCAGATCTCACTACTTCTTCACAGGCGCTTATTTTGCATATTATCATAACACCCTGTTAACTGTGAGCTTACGATCTTCCAATATATACATACATACATATTATATATAAGTCAGCTATATAAATCTCTATAAAAAATAAAAATTATATAAATATAACAATATAGACAACTAAAAATAGTAATTCAAGCGCAGGGCTGAAATATACACAAACACTGATCTCCTGGCTGAAGGTAGACGACTTCGAACCTACGAACCTTGCAAACAAGGTACGCAAGTGCTTTACCAAATCAACCACACACTGGACCAATACCTTGGAGTACCAGCTTGCGCTAAACTTTTGAATCCAAGTCACCCACTTTCAGGAGAAGGCTTACAGCTTTTTTTTTCATTGTTTCTATATATATTATATAATAAATATAGATAGTATATATATATATATATATAATAACTAATAAATAGATATAATCTATAAAATATATAATATAGAACATACCATGTCTTCACTCGTATTTTCACTCACAGTGTTTCACCAATTTTTAAGCAAATACTTGAGTAGCATCACAGGCGGATAACTGATAAATACCCGTCCTACCCAGATACCAGATACCTCATTTACCACATGCCCAGAAGCAACTACTGGTCAGTGACCTACACACACACTCACACACCCACACGGGGGGAGGCACCTCCCCACCACCATTGATAAGGGAATCCACTCCCAGTTGTTGACGTCCTCCTCCGTGTTTATACTACTCGTGATGGTAATTTGCAATCATGTATTCAAACTTCCACAGAAAAATAATCGTGGAAATATCAACGCATCACCAAACTGTAAGTTGTTCTTTTTTTTGTATTCAGAATTTTTGTATGTACATAAATTTTATAATTCCAACATAGTGTAAAAAATGATTTGTTTGAAATCAACATGATGCAAGGTAGATAAATCGAGGATTCTTCGTTGAGGCTGCAACCGGTAACAATTCACACTCAGTGTTTCCAGCTGTACCTCTGACTAGTAGTTCCAGCTTACCTCTGACCCGTGTTAAAGCAGTATCTCTGACCAGTATTCCAGCTGTCCCTCTGACCAGTGTTCACAGCTGTACCTCTGACCATGTTCAGCGTACCTCTGACCAGTGTAAAGCTGTATCTCAGACCAGTATTCCAGCTGTACCTCTGACTATGTCCAGCTGGACCTCTGACCATTGTTATAGTTTTGCTGTAATCTCTGACCCAGTAATCTGCGTGACCTCTGACTGCATGTTACCAGCTGTACAACTGACCAGTGTTAAAAAGCTGTAATCACTGACCATTATTTCCAGCTGTAACTTCTGACCATATTCCAGCTGTACCTCTGACCATGTTTTCTAAGCTGTACATCTGCCAGTGTTAAAGCTGTACTCTACCAGTATTCCAGCTGTACCTCTGACCAGTGTTCCAGCTGTACCTCTGACCAGTGTTAAAGCTGTATCTCTGACCAGTATTCCAGCTGTACTTCTGACCAGTGTTCCAGCTGTACCTCTGACCAGTGTTAAAGCTGTATCTCTGACCAGTATTCCAGCTGTACCTCTGACCAGTGTTCCAGCTGTACCTCTGACCAGTGTTCCAGCTATACCTCTGACCAGTGTTCCAGCTGTACCTCTGACCAGTGTTCCAGCTGTACCTCTGACCAGTATTCCTGCTGTACCTCTGACCAGTATTCCAGCTGTACCGCTGACCAGTATTCCAGCTGTACCTCTGACTAGTATTCCAGCTGTACCTCTGACCAGTATTCCAGCTGTACTTCTGATCAGTATTCCAGCTGTACCTCAGACCAGTATTCCAGATGTACCTCTGACCAGTATTCCAGCTGTACCTCTGACCAGTGTTCCAGCTGTACCTTTGACCAGCGTTCCAGCTGTACCTTGACCACTGTTCCAGCTGTACCTCTGACCAGTATTCCAGATGTACCTCTGACCAGTATTCCAGCTGTACCTCTGACCAGTGTTCCAGCTGTACCTTTGACCAATGTTCCTGCTGTACCTTGACCACTGTTCCAGCTGTACCTCTGACCAGTGTTCCACCAGACTGACGTGAATGCAAACACTGTCCACTAACAACAGTAAAGAGAAGACAGGCTGCGGAAACCAGCTATTACTGACCTGATAAGCCGCTACAATGAGCGAAATGAAGACTCAAGAAACGTTTCTTCGACGACCAAAATGTGGGGGTGCTGACTCATCCCCGGTTATTCACACAATCAAAGAGAAACAAATAAAGCTGTAGAGACATAACTACCGGAAAAGAGCAGTGATAATCCTGGAACAAACCCAAGCGTAAAGAGAACAAATAAAAGAAATACAAACACAGACAATAAACAACCGTTTACAAAAAACTAATAATAATAATATTATTATTATCGTTATTGTTAATAAGAATAACAAGAAATCAAAGAAGAGGGAAGAACAGGAACAAAATTGTGATATCTCGAGTAAACAGATGAGCAAAGGACGAAGAACAAGGATAAAAATGGAAAGAAACAATAACACGTCGAAGAAACAGAGGTGAGAACAACAGAGAGAGAGAGGAGAAGAGAGAGAGAGAGAGAGAGAGAAGAGAGAGGAGAGAGAGAGAGAGAGAGAGAGAGAGAGAGAGAGAGGAAAGTATAAGTGACGTGGGCAGAGATGGTGTGAGTGACCGAGAGACAGATGAGTGTGACAACGCGACCAGAAGTGTGGGAACGTGAAACAGAAACAGAGACAGGAGACAGAACCAGAGAGACAGCGACAGACAGAAACAGTGAGAGACAGGAGGCAAAACCAGAGAGACAGCGACAGACAGAAACAGTGAGAGGAGACAGAACCAGATAGACAGCGACAGACAGAAACAGTGAGAGACAGAGACAGAACCAGAGAGACAGCGACAGAAACAGTGAGAGACAGGAGGCAGAACCAGAGACAGCGACAGAGGCAGAAACAGTGAGAGACAGGAGACAAAGACAGAGACAGACAGTGAGACACAGGGTGACAGAGCCAGAGAGAGGAGAGAGAGAGAGAGAGAGAGAGAGAGAGAGAAAAGAGAGAGAGAGAGAGAGAGAGAGGAGAGAGAGAGAGAGAGAGAGAGCGTATCCCCATCAAAAGCCCCCCAAAAAACTAGTCAGACCAAAAAAAGCCAACTGGAAAAAGCGACAAAATTCACAAAGACAATGGGGAGGACCTGGCGTCCAGGGGAACCAGGAGAATCACTCAAAAAAACGCAAAAAAAGAAATAAAGAATGCCACTGCAGGGAAAATAAAATAAAAACTACGATCACAATAAGAGAAAAGTGGAAACTCGGCCTAACTGAGGAAGAGAAATTCTCGCGTAGACGAGAAAAATGAGAGAATACAATTACAATAACAAATAATAAACGAGGTTCTGAAGAAGGTGTCGAGCCTGGGAGAAAGAGAAGTGAATAAGATGAATTATGTAAACAAGAAAAGAGGCAACAGACAGCAAGAAGTAGAGAGTTATTGTTGTTGTTGAACATTCAAATGGTATAAAATACCGACAGGTTGTTAGGTAAGACACATATGCAACAGTTAGGTATCTTTATTTCGAAACGTTTCGCCTACACAGTAGGCTTCTTCAGTCGAGTACAGAAAAGTTGATAGAAGCAGAAGATACTTGAAGACGATGTAATCAGTCCATCACCCTTAAAGTTTTGAGGTGGTCAGTCCCTCAGTCTGGAGAAGAGTATTGTTCCATAGTCTGAAACAATATGGAGTTGAAGTGACAGGATGGAACAATGCTCTTCTCCAGACTGAGGGACTGACCACCTCAAAACTTTAAGGGTGATGGACTGATTACATCGTCTTCAAGTATCTTCTGCTTCTATCAACTTTTCTGTACTCGACTGAAGAAGCCTACTGTGTAGGCGAAACGTTTCGAAATAAAGATACCTAACTGTTGCATATGTCTTACCTAACATTGTTGTTGTTGTCGATTTTTGTTCTTATGTTATTGCTGCTATTGTTATTTTTTGTTGATGTTTTGATTAGTGTTTTTGTTGATGTTATTCTTGATGTTTTTGTTGATGTTATTCTTGATGTTTTTGTTGATGTCATTGTTGATGTTTTTGTTGATGTTATTCTTGATGTTTTTGTTGATGTTATTGTTGATGTTTTTGTTGATGTTATTGTTGATGCTTTTGTTGATGTTATTCTTGATTTTTTGTTGATGTTATTCTTGATGTTTTTGTTGATGTTATTCTTGATGTTTTTGTTGATGTTATTCTTGATGTTTTTGTTGATGTTATTGTTGATGCTTTTGTTGATGTTATTCTTGATGTTTTTGTTGATGTTTTTCTTGATATTATTGGTGGTGGTGTTGATGTTTTTCTTGATATTATTGGTGGTGGTGTTGATGTTTTTGTTGACGTTTTTCTTGATGTTTTGTTGATGTTATTGATGTTTTTGTTGATGTTATTCTTGATGTTATTGTTGATGTTTTTCTTGATATTATTGGTGGTGGTGTTGATGTTTTTGTTGACGTTTTTCTTGATATTATTGGTGGTGGTGTTGATGTTTTTGTTGACGTTATTGTTGTTCTTGATTTTGTTCAGATTTTTGCTGATATACTTGTTAATGTTATTGTTGTTAGTGTTCTTGTGAAGAACATCGAGAGTTCAAGTTCTCGATGTTCACGCCTCGTTTCTTCTTCCAAGGTGGGGACCTTGATAACGATCAAGGTTGCGTCGAGTCAAGGACCTGCACCTACCCTTCTTCGGATCAAAAACCTGATTACTTCACCCTCCCCCGGGGCACTGTGTGACCCGTACGTGTTTACAGCTTCCACTTAAATTCAGAATAATGCCCTCCCTCTGAAAAAAAAAAAAAATAGGCCCACCCAAAAATCAATAACATTTCTTTTAGACTTCTTAAAGACTGTCAACTCATTATTATTATTATTATTATTAATTATTATTAGTAAAACATACTAAACTTAATGAAAATATACATAATATACTAAGAAATCAAAATTATGTTGTTTTTTTTTGGGGGGGGGAAGGGGGAACCGCCCCCCCCCCGCGGCACGGTCCTAGACCGGGCTGCTGACCTGATCAATCAGGCTGTTAGTGCCCTCCGCCAACACCCACAACTTCACAGTTCTCGTTAAACGAGCACTCCACGACCAGGTAAAGGAAAACACCTTCACCATGTTTCTAATTTCTTCTTTAGAGGTAAATACTATATCAAAAAATTTATTATTGTTGCACAATGTTGATTACTGTCTTTTATTATTTTTATTGTTGATTATTCCCATTATTTACTGTAGTTTGCCCTTCAATGGCATCGCATAAACTACTGTTACATAGTTCAGAGATGACCTGCGCGCGCACCTGAAGATGGTGTCAGGTGAACAAGCAATTAGCGGAAATGTTTAATAAGCATCCAGGTATTATGGTCGATAATTGTCATTTGTCAATATTAAAGTGGTTTCGACGTGGCAGAGATTAATGGCGCAGACTTGGTAATTAAACGGTGGTGCCAATCTGCTCCTAAGTGTTAAATTTGCAACATCACTTAAGTGTCAACGTTACAGTTCCTAGGTGGCTTGTATCCATGTGCTCTATATAAGCACTCAGTACCAAGCCAGGGCTCCCCAAATGCAAGCCAGGGTTGCACAAAGGCGCTCAAAGCTAAGCCAGGGTTGCACAAATGCGCTCAAAGAATAAGCCAGGGTTGCACAAATGCACTCAAAACCAAGCCAGGGTTTTACAAAGGCATTCAAAGCCAAGGTATGGTTATAGAAAATAACCATAAGAGATCTTACCAAAGAAACAACCATGAAACACATACACACACACACACACACACACACACACACACACACACACAACACACACACACACACAAACACACACACACACAAACACACACACACACACACACACACACACACACACACACACACACACACACACACACACACACACATACACACACATACAACAAGAGATTCAAGGAAGTGTTCACAGAGGAGACAGAAGGGACTCCAGAAAGACGGAGAGGTGGGGCACACCACCAAGTGCTGGACACAGTGCACACAACCGAGGAAGAAGTGAAGAGGCTTCTGAGTGAGCTAGATACCTCAAAGGCAATGGGGGCGGATAACATCTCCCTATGGGTCCTGAGAGAGAGAGCAGAGGCGCTATGTGTACCCCTAACAACAATATTCAATACATCTATCGAAACAGGGAGATTGCCTGAGGCATGGAAGACAGCAAATGTAGTCCCAATCTTTAAAAAAGGAGACAGACATGAAGCATTAAACTACAGACCAGTGTCACTGACATGTATAGTATGCAAAATCATGGAGAAGATTATCAGGAGAAGAGTGGTGGAACACCTAGAAAGGAATGATCTCATCAACAGCAGCCAACATGGTTTCAGGGACGGGAAATCCTGTGTCACAAACCTACTAGAGTTCTATGACATGGTGACAGCAGTAAGACAAGAGAGAGAGGGGTGGGTGGATTGCATTTTCTTGGACTGCAAGAAGGCGTTTGACACAGTTCCACACAAGAGATTAGTGCAAAAACTGGAGGACCAAGCAGGGATAACAGAGAAGGCACTACAATGGATCAGGGAATACTTGTCAGGAAGACAGCAGCGAGCCATGGTACGTGGCGAGATGTCAGAGTGGGCACCTGTGACCAGCGGGGTCCCACAGGGGTCATTCCTAGGACCAGTGCTGTTTCTGGTATTTGTGAACGACATGACGGAAGGAATAGACTTCGAAGTGTCCCTGTTTGCAGATGACGTGAAGTTGATGAGAAGAGTTCATTCGATCGAAGACCAGGCAGAACTACAAAGGGATCTGGACAGGCTGCAGACCTGGTCCAGCAACTGGCTCCTGGAATTCAATCCCACCAAGTGCAAAGTCATGAGGATTGGGAAAGGGCAAAGAAGACCGCAGACGGAGTACAGTCTAGGGGGCCAGAGACTACAAACATCACTCAAGGAAAAAGATCTTGGGGTGAGTATAACACCAGGCACATCTCCTGAAGCGCACATCAACCAAATAACTGCTGCAGCATATGGGCGCCTGGCAAACCTCAGAACAGCATTCCGATATCTTAATAAGGAATCGTTCAGGACCCTGTACACCGTGTACGTTAGGCCCATATTGGAGTATGCGGCACCAGTTTGGAACCCACACCTAGCCAAGCATGTAAAGAAACTAGAGAAAGTGCAAAGGTTTGCAACAAGACTAGTCCCAGAGTTAAGAGGTATGTCCTATGAGGAGAGGTTAAGGGAAATCAACCTGACGACACTGGAGGACAGGAGAGATAGGGGGGACATGATAACGACTTACAAAATACTGAGAGGAATTGACAAGGTGGACAAAAACAGGATGTTCCAGAGACTGGACACAGCAACACGGGGACACAGTTGGAAGCTGAAGACACAGATGAATCACAGGGATGTTAGGAAGTATTTCTTCAGCCACAGAGTAGTCAGGAAGTGGAATAGTTTGGGAAGCGATGTAGTGGAAGCAGGATC
>NC_069487.1:344865-414865 GCF_026875155.1 Cherax quadricarinatus
ACTTCTCACATCCTGTAACATCCTTATCCATCCTTCAGAGTACAGGCACTGTACTTCTCACATCCTGTAACATCCTTATCCATCCTTCAGAGTACAGGCACTGTACTTCTCACATCCTGTAACATCCTTATCCATCCTTCAGAGTACAGGCACTGTACTTCTCACATCCTGTAACATCCTTATCCATCCTTCAGAGTACAGGCACTGTACTTCTCACATCCTGTAACATCCTTATCCATCCTTCAGAGTACAGGCACTGTACTTCTCACATCCTGTAACATCCTTATCCATCCTTCAGAGTACAGGCACTGTACTTCTCACATCCTGTAACATCCTTATCCATCCTTCAGAGTACAGGCACTGTACTTCTCACATCCTGTAACATCCTTATCCATCCTTCAGAGTACAGGCACTGTACTTCTCACATCCTGTAACATCCTTATCCATCCTTCAGAGTACAGGCATTGTACTTCTCACATCCTGTAACATCCTTATCCATCCTTCAGAGTACAGGCACTGTACTTCTCACATCCTGTAACATCCTTATCCATCCTTCAGAGTACAGGCACTGTACTTCTCACATCCTGTAACATCCTTATCCATCCTTCAGAGTACAGGCACTGTACTTCTCACATCCTGTAACATCCTTATCCATCCTTCAGAGTACAGGCACTGTACTTCTCACATCCTGTAACATCCTTATCCATCCTTCAGAGTACAGGCACTGTACTTCTCACATCCTGTAACATCCTTATCCATCCTTCAGAGTACAGGCACTGTACTTCTCACATCCTGTAACATCCTTATCCATCCTTCAGAGTACAGGCACTGTACTTCTCACATCCTGTAACATCCTTATCCATCCTTCAGAGTACAGGCACTGTACTTCTCACATCCTGTAACATCCTTATCCATCCTTCAGAGTACAGGCACTGTATTTCTCACATCCTGTAACATCCTTATCCATCCTTCAGAGTACAGACACTGTACTTCTCCAGAACTCAAGTTCAGGTAACCGGTTTCCCCTGAATTCTTTCATAAATGTTGCCTTACTCACACTTGGAAAATCCACCAATCTCCAGTAACTCGGATCGCACACATCCCTTCAGGGTGCTCAAGACAACCAATAAACCCATCCCAATCCCAACCTCAACGGGACGTTCCCTAAACACTCATTCCATCCATGCCTAATTTATAAATCCTGCTCCATCCTTTCTACGTGACCAAACACCTGCTGCTTCACTGTCTCCCACGCCACCACACTAATTCTTCACTTAATCTCTGTATAATAATCACAGGTTGATCTAAAGCATATCATTACTGTCTTAGGCTCCTCCTCCTCTTCTTCCTCCCCTCCTCTACCTCCTCTTCCTCTCTCCACAATCTTTCCGCCAACTTGAACAGACAACTTTCACACTAAGTCCCCTGCGTGCATTTACCCACGAATGTAGTTTCAATACAAACTATATCGTTCTTATAATCGGATAAGGAAGGATAAGCTAAGCTATGTTAGGTTAGATTACATTATGTTAGGTCAAGTCATGTGAGCTTAGATTACGTTACACTTTGTTAAGTTAACATATATTATACTTCCATAAAAATTATCCAACAAGCCTAAAATATTCCGAACAATTTGTCTTTTCGAACACCTTCGTACTTTTTTGTACCTATTTGCATTTGTGGTTTTACAAAAGCTATAGATGCAAATAGGTACAATAAGTTCACAACTCATAGATACAATGAGTTTACAACTCATTCTCCAAATAAAAGTTACTTTTATTTTCAGAACGACGAAAATTATGGCAGAGGGAGTGGCATACGTCCGGCAGCGCAGGGCGAAGTACCGAAGCTTGGTTAGTACATTTTTGCACGCACGGAAATAACTTTGGAGGGCAGGTTGAACTTCGATATTCACCAACCATACAAAGGCCCCCGGTTCGACCCCCGCTGTGTTTGCTTCGAAAGAACAAGAAGCTTTTAACGTACAAACTGACCCTAAAATTTAAGTTGTCAAGTTCAAACGGTGTTTAACGGATTTAACCGCCGCTACAATACTGGTATCAGTCGTGTGTACTGCTAACGTCCCTCCAGCTTGCTTGGTTAACGGGGTTTAAAGCCTATCGGCTACACGAGGGCCATTAAGGGTGCAAGTCACCTGTTTACCACCAGTCAACAATAATTTAATATTAAAAGTAGGGATTAAAACTCTGAGTATACAGTATATATACACAGAAACATACACCTCATCGTATATACTCGCACATCACGAACCAACTTGGAGAATATCTGCCTTTCTCTCATTAGCAGTAATTTACACTTTACGCTAACTTAACCTACGATGTTGTATGAACAATACACTTGACTTATTTTCTGCAATATACAACAGCGTTTACATTTAATAAAATATTGTTAAACACACAAGAAAGCCACTAAGATGAAGTGCATTTCTGGCAGAATATATAAATGATAGTAATAATGTGTGCTTTAAAGCCGCTGTGATTATTTCATGGAAATAAGACCCCAATGGAAATAAGTCACTCTGTCTGACTTTTTTGGGTTATCCCAGGTTCTCTACACATATGCTGCTATGTATGATAATTCTATGTAACTGTATTTGTGTATACCTGAATAAACTTACTTACTTACTTCATCCTCTCTCTCTTTCTCTCTTTTCTATTTTTTCCTCTCTCTCCCCTCCATGTGCAGACAGCAGTAGGTGAGCGGAAGCTGCAAGATATCCTCAAAGAGCTGGTGCCCCGGCTTACCAAGACGGACCAAAAGCCAACCTTCGATGGCTTGCAAAAATCATCTGCAGATTGACCTAAAATATTTTTACCATAGTGGAGTGAAACACAGGTGTTGCAACTGCAACAACCGCAACACAGACCTGTGGTTGAAAGGACACCGGTTCCATCTCCGGCACTCGTTCGCTCCAAGGTGTGTACTGCCTAGATGCCGGTGAAGGGATGCTGATCCAAGGAATCGGAGCTCTCCTCCACTTCAAACAACCAATGTTACTTCTCATTCCCCAGGTGCTAAATGCTCCCTACGGGTTTGGTGTTTCCCCTGCGAATGTAATATGATTACAATCAAAACCAAGCGTTAAACCCACAAGGGTCATACAGCAATAATAATAATAATAATAATAATAATAATAATGACTATATCGTTAAATAAATTGTGGAATGAGTACTGGATTATTTTTTTCTGATTATTATTATTATTATTCAGGCTATTATTACTATATTCATGTGGAAGCGCAAAACCAGTATGGGGTCATGGGGAATGAGGGAAAAGCCAACAAGGCTTAATCCGAGGAAAGGGAAGGTCAGTTCCACTTTCTGGGAAGATATAGAGAGATTTTCACTCGAAATCGCTAAGACTTTCACGATCTTTTCCCTCTATATACTACTCTCTTTTCCTACGTCTCCTTTCTCTTTCTGTGGTTTTCTCCCCTTCCCCTTCCCCTCCCCCATTAATTCGCCCCCCACTTCCCTCCCCCGTCAGTCAACCGCGATCACAAGAAAATAAAATTCAATCTTCATTATTTTTAGTTGGCATTCCCACAAGGCATTCTCAAGGTCCTTTGAACCCTTGAGTTTAACTCCCCGGAGAGGCGCTCCGCGAGCCCTTGAACCTTGCGGCTCGGGGCCCTCAGAAGTTCTTGAACCTTGCATCTTGGGCCTTCAGGAATCCTTGAACCTTGCGGTTCGGGTCTTCAGGAGCCCTTAAACCTTGCATCTCGGGTCTTCAGGAGTCCTTGAACCTTGAGGTACAGGCCTTCAGAAGTCGATGAACCTTGAGGCACAGGCCTTCAGAAGTCGTTCAACCTTGAGGTACAGGCCTTCAGAAGTCGATGAACCTTGAGGCACAGGCCTTCAGAAGTCCTTCAACCTTGAGGTACAGGCTTTCAGAAGTCGTTGAACCTAGAGATGAAGACCTTCAGGAGACGTTGAACCTTGCATCTCGGGTCTTTAGGAGTTCTTGAACCATTCGGCTAGGGTCTTCAAGAGTCGCTGAACCTTGAGGTTCAGGTCTTCAGCAGTCCTTGGGAGATGAGGTTCAGGTCTTAAACAGCCCTTAAACTTTGGGACTAGGAGCTTCAGAGAGCACTGGGCCCACATTTCCCACAAAGCGCAGAACCCACGCTCAATTACTCTCCCATGATACTCATTCCTGTGGACGTTTCTCATTAGTATTCAAGCCACACCCACCAGTAACGTTCCTTCAAGCCACACTCACCAGTAACGTTCCTTCAAGCCACACCCACCAGTAATGTTCCTTCAAGCCACACCCACCAGTGACGTTCCTTCAAGCCACACCCACCAGTGATGTTCCTTCAAGCCACACCCACCAGTGACGTTCCTTCAAGCCACACCCACCAGTAACGTTCCTTCAAGCCACACCCACCAGTGACGTTCCTTCAACCTACACCCACCAGTAACGATCCTTCAAGCCACACCCACCAGTAACGTTCCTTTAAGCCACGCCCACCAGTAACGTTCTTTCAAGCCACACCCGCCAGTAACGTTCCTTCAAGCCACACCCACCAGTAATGTTCCTTCAAGCCACACCCACCAGTGCTGTGCCTTCAAATCACACCCACCAGTAACGTTCCTTCAAGCCACACCCACTAGTAACGTTCCTTCAAGCCACACCCACCAGTGACGTTCCTTCAAGCCACACCTACCAGTAATATTCCTTCATGCCACACCCACCAGTAACGTTCCTTCAAGCCACACCCACCAGTAACGTCCCTTCAAGACCCACCCACCAGTAACGTTCCTTCAAGACCCGCCCACCAGTAACGTTCCTTCAAGCTACACCCACCAATAACGTTCCTTCAAGCCACACCCACCAATAACGTTCCTTCAAGCCACACCCACCAATAACGTTCCTTCAAGCCACACCCACCAGTAACGTTCCTTCAAGCCACACCCACCAGTAAAGTTCCTTCAAGCAACACCCACCGGTGACGTTCCTTCAAACCACACCCTCCAGTAACGTTCCTGCAGCAGTCGGAACGTTCGTGACAATCGTTCTTCGCAAAGCTGCAGTTTGAGAAAGAACGCTGTCACGCTCACGAACGTTGCGGCTGCACAGTGTTGATCGTGAGGCTGCGACAGAGGCAACGTTTCCAGAGAGAGTCAAGTCAGTGTAGCTGAAGACAGCGTCAGGGAGGCAGGTTCGCGTCGCTCCTCCACCCAGCGAGACTACTCTGGTCTCGCTCCTAGCCCCAGCGAGACTCTCTCGTTCCTCGCGTCCAGAGAGACTGTTTTGCTCCTCGTCCAAGTGAAACAGTCTCGCTTCTCGTCCCAGCTAGACTACTCTCGCCCCAGCGAGGCTGTGTCTCGTTCCTCGCCCTAGAGAGATTGTCTCGCTCGCTCGAGTGTCCTCTTCACGTCAAATCAATGGTAGTATACATTTCACCTGCAATGGTTACTTTATCTTATGTTATGGTCGTGACCAACCTTACCTTGTCACGTTGGTTATGGTGATGTGATGGTTATGTTGTGATGGTTGTGATGTGATGGTTGTGATGTGATGGTTGTAATGTGATGGTTATGGTGCTGTGATGGTTATGGTGATGTGGTTATGGCGCTGTGATGGATGTGCTGTGATGGTTATGTTGTGATGGTTATGGTGCTGTGATGGATGTGCTGTGATGGTTATGGTGATGTGATGGTTACTGTGCTTTGAAGGTTATGTTACTGTGACGGTTATGGTGCTGTGATAGTTTTAATGCTGTGATGGCTATGGTGATGTGATTATGGTATTATGATTGTTATGGTGCTGTGATTATATTGTGATGATTATTGTGCTGTGATGATTAAGGTACTGTGAGTGTTATGGTATTGTGATGATTATGGTGCTGTGATGATTATGGTATTGTGATGGTTATGGCACTGTGATGATTATGGTATTGTGATGATTATGGTATTGTGATGGTTATTGTGCTGTGATGCTTATTGTGCTGTGGTTGTTACGGTGCTGTGATTTTGTTTATAGTGATGTGATGGTAGCTATTGTACTGTGACGGTGGTTATGGTGCTGTGGTGGTTATGTTGTGAAAGTTATGGCGTTGTGATGGTTATGGTGTTGTGATGGTTATGGTGCTGTGGTTATAGTTGTATAGGTTATGGTGCTGTGGTTATGGTGTTGTGATGGTTATGGTGCTGTGGTGGTTATTTGTGATGGTTATGGTACTGTGGTGTTATGGTGTTGTGATGGTTATGGTGCTGTGGTGGTTATGTTGATGGTTATGGTACTGTGTGGTGATGGGTTGTGATGGTTATGGTGCCTGTGGTGGTTATATGTTGTGATGGTTATGGTACTGCGGTGGTTATGTTGTGATGGTTATGGTGCTTTGGTGGTTATGGTGTTGTGGTCCTACAGTGGTTATGGAGCTGTGATGAGTTAAGATATGTTGGTTTGGTGGTGGTGGTGGTGATGTGGTGGTGACAGTGATGGTGGTTGTGATAGTGGTGGTGGTGGTGGTGGAGGTGGTGGTGGTGGTGACAGTGATGGTGGTTGTGATAGTGGTGGTGGTGACAGTGATGGTGGTTGTGATAGTGGTGGTGGTGATGGTGGTGGTGGTGACAGTGATGGTGGTTGTGATAGTGGTGGTGGTGGTGGTGACAGTGAAGGTGGTTGTGATAGTGGTGGTAGTGATGGTGGTAGTGGTGACAGTGATGGTGGCTGTGGTAGCGGTGGTGGTGGTGATACTGGTTAATAAGTAGTGAGGTGCATACAGATACCTCTGTTATAACTCTGGTCAAGATAAGGATATAACCTGTGCAATACAGGGATTTTCTTACTTGCAGGTACCAGGGGAGGTGACAACGTTGTAATGTCGACCTCTCGTCTTCCTGGCACAAAACTACCACAGAGGCAGCAGACGCGTCTAACACCACCACAGAGGCACTAGACACGTCTGACACCTTCACAGAGGCAGCTCACATACGTCTAACACCACCACAGAAGCAGCTGACAGGTCTAATACCATCACAAAGATTGCTGTTAACACAACCACAGAGGCAGCCGACACACGTCTAACACTACCACAGGGACAGCTGACACACGTCTAACACTACCACAGGGACAGCTGACACACGTCTAACACTACCACAGAGACAGCTAAATCACATCTAATACCACAGAGACAGATGACGCGTCTAACATAATCAAAGAAGCAACTGACACGTCTAACACCAACACAAAGACAACTGGCACACGTCTTACACCACCAGAGGCAGCTGACACACGTCTAACACAACAGAAATAACTGACACGTCTAACACCACCGCAGAAACAGCTGACACGTCTAACACCATCACAGAAGCGGCTGACGAGTCTAATACCACCACAGAGACAGGTGACACGTCTAACATCACCACAGAGGCAGCTGACACGTCTAACGCCACCAAAGATGCAGCTGACACATGTCTAACACCACCACAGAAACAGCTGACACGCGTCTAACACCACTACAAAGATAGATGACACGTCTAACACCACAGACAGTTGACACGTCTAATACCACATAGGCAGCTGACACGTCTAACACTACCACAGAAAAAGCTGACACATGTCTAACACCACCACAAAGGCAGCTGACACACGTCTAACAGCACCATCTAAACCACAGAGGCAGCTGACCCGTCCGTCAGCACCATAAAAGCAGCTGACACGCCTGACAGCCACAGTGAATACATTTGTTAGCACTATGTTTCTGATTCACCAATATGACACGCAACACTGACTTGCGCAATGACGCTCTCTTGTAACACAAAATGAACTATAAGGTTTTACGACAACAAGAAGATTAACCAGTGAACTTGTGTCAATTGTTCATGGTGTTAAGTTCGTGTAAAGTTGCCCAGGATGAAGAGGCTGGATGACACCTGCAGTGCTGCTGTGAGCGTCGCCAAGATGATGGATAACGTGTTGTTGTGTCGCCAAGAGGCTGGATAACACCTGCAGTGCTGCTGTGAGCGTCGCCAAGAGTATGGATAACATGTTACTGTGTCGCCAAGAGGCTGGATAACATGTTGCTGTGTCGCCAAAAGGCTGGATAACACCTGCAGTGTTGCTGTGTCAACACCCTCTTCGACGATCACAGGTTAGTACACTACGCTTTCTGATAATTACAGCAACAACCCCTCGTATCAATGATAACTACAGCAACAACCCCTCGTATCAATGATAACTACAGCAACAACCCCTCGTATCAATGATAACTACAGCAACAACCCCTCGTATCAATGATAATTACAGCAACAACCCCTCGTATCAATGATAACTTGATAATGGTACATCTGAGCGCCTACAAACCTCAAGTGCTGGTTCATCTTAGGATACTGGTCTATTAAGTCAACTTCTGTAGGGAATGGGAATCAGGTTTGATTACAAAATGACCTACCCTTCCTTATCTAGGACTGAAATTGATTATCTCCCATTTCCGACGGGTTTAGCGTTCCCTCAATACTGGGTATCACCTGACAGCCAGGTGTTGTATCTCTTAACCTGTGACAATTCTATTTTGGTCAGTGATTCCTTTTGGAGGAGACAAGGACAAATAACATCATCTTGCCATATAGGACAAGTGAAAATTTGTGTATGCAATAATTTCGCCAAAATCATTCTGAACCTAACGAAAAAATATATTTCACTGTGTTTGTTTAATATTAAATTATTGTAAACAAATCTAAAATATATTTAGTTGGGTTAGGCTAAAATAAATTGTTCTTGTTATAATAAGGTTAGGTAAGTTTTCTAAGATTCTTTTGGTGCAAAATTAAAAATTTTTACATTAACATAATGAAAAAAAATATATCTTTAAACGTATAAGAGAAAATTTTAGAAACAACTTAATTTTAAATGAGTTCTTGCTAATTGACCAGTTTTACTTATTCGGCACGACATATATATATATACAGTGGAACCTCAAAAATCGAACTGCTCCCAACACAACCAATTATGTAAGTGTATTTTTGTAAGTGCTTTTATAAGTGTATTTTTGAGGGTCTGAAATGGACTAATCTAATTTACATTATTCCTGATGGGAATAAATTAATTCGGTAAAGGCACTCGAACAGCCTTCTGGACCGAAGAAAGTTCGATATTTGAGGTTCCATGTATATAATGTCATGCCGAATATGTAAAACTGGTCAATTAGCAAGAACTCATTTAAAATTAAGTCCTTTCTAAAATTTTCTCTTATACGTTTAAAGATATATATTTTTCATTATGTTAATGTCAAAATTTTAATTTTGCACCAAAAGAATATTAGAAAATTACTTACCTTATTATAACAAGAATAATTTATTTTAGCCTAACCCAACTAATATATTTTAGATTTGTTTACAATAATTTAATACTAAACAAACACAGTGAAATATATTTTTTTCGTTAGGTTCAGAATGATTTTTGGCGAAATTATTGCATACACAAATTTTCACTTGTCCTATATGGCAAGATGAGCTTCTATTTAGAGTAAATCGAATTGCATTCGGCACGACATTATATATATATATATATATATATATATATATATATATATATATTATATATATATATATATATATATATATATATATATATATAAACCACACACACACACACACACACACGACCTGCTTTATTCTGTATAGCCTGCTACTCATGCATAGGGCCCACTGGGACTGTTCCTTCCCAAGGACATGGTAAAGACTCCGAAGCATGTTTGATACAGCAGCCTTACGTCTCTTGTGTCTTGAGCTGTGGTGACCTCTGAGGGAAGTTACCCGGATGATAGTGGATAACACGACCTTGGTCTAGGTGATACGTTCATGAGGACACAGTGAGAAGGTTGTTGGTGTTTGTGTCAGGGATACTCGCCTGATATGTGTCTCCGCTGGTGACATGTTCAGTAGTTCCGCTGCCATAGCGACAGCGTAATGAAGACTTGTCCATGGCGTGTGGTGCTCTTGACACCCGTGTGAGAGGAGGTGGCCAGTGGCACTGTGGTAAGCCTCGGGTAACAGTGATCACTGGTAGGCCACGGCAGCAGTGATCACTAGTAAGCCCGGTAACAGTGATCACTGGTAGGCCACGGCAGCAGTGATCACTAGCAAGCCTCGGTAACAGTGATCACTGGTAGGCCACGGCAGCAGTGATCACTAGTAAGCCCGGTAACAGTGATCACTGGTAGGCCACGGCAGCAGTGATCACTAGTAAGCCCCGGTAACAGTGATCACTGGTAGGCCACGGCAGCAGTGAGCAGTGTCATGTGGAGCTGAGCTTAGTACACAGTGTGGAGATAACACAGACGATATCTGCTCTGCTGCCTCCCACCCATTATCCTGTCATTCACTGCACAACATAAAAAATTATATATATGCTAAGCATCCTATCAGCTTTGTGTGCATGCGTGTGTGTTTACTCACCTAGTTATACTTACCTAGTTATGTCTGTGGGGGTTGAGCAAGAGATCCTGCCCCCGACCTTTCCTCATCATTCAACCGACGTGGCTCTCTCTCTGCTCTTGTGTCATACCTACTCTTCAGTACATTACATTTCTTCACTATCCTCACACTCAAAGAAATGTTTTGCCTCTTCAGAACTTCTAATTTCTATAGCCTCCACTACCACTACTTCTTGTTCTTCCTCTCTTTCTCCCGTCCTTGGCCTTCTAGCCTATATATACTGGCTCACCCATCAAGTGTGACTTGTGAATGGTCCAAGTTGGACCGAAACGTCGGCATAAGCTTTTCTCTCTCCTATGTGCGGGTCTATATGAATCACATCTTACTGTTTCCTCACATCACAACCGGTTTGTTCCTAGAAAATGCACTCGCTGAAACTTGATTCAAGGAGCCGCTGAATAAGTCTTTCCTGAAGCCTTGTTATAGCTTCGTACACCTTTCTTATCCCTACTATACTCACTACGACTCACGAAATCGTAATAACACTTTGTCAACAAACCACGGGATAAGTGGTTTGTTGACGTGGGTTTACTGCCATGGGTTCAACCCCCTACCCGTTCCGTGGTGTATTCCCACTTGTAGTGAGTCATCAGCAAACAGTACCAGGTAAACAGTGCTTCATACTGCCATGTCAGTGACAGCCATCAGGAACGGAACGAGTCCAAGAAGTGACACCTGTGGCACTGCCCTAATTCCTCCCCCCCCTTGTTAACACATCAACTCTTACTAGAACTCTAGAATATTAATTATAAAACGTTTTGACCCTGGGACCTTGATTACTTCTAACATACAGAGGTTACTATGTGTCACACCCCACTCTCGACCCCAATGGAAATAAGTCACTCCGACTTTTTTGGGTTATCGCAGGTTCTCTACACATATGCTGCTATGTATGATAATTCTATGTAACTGTATTTGTGTATATCTGAATAAACTTACTTACTTGCCTATACTCTCTCTTCAACCTCTGTTAGAAGTTATCAAGGTCCCAGGACCGAAACGTTTTCTAACATGTTCTAGCGTTTGTTTATGTGACTTTGTAGAGCAATTTGTGGGTATCTATTACCAAGGCTGGTACCACTCTCTCTAGTTTGTCTGTTAGATATTGTCTTTAGTAAAGTTCCCGTCTAGTCACTCTAGCCTGTTTTTTTCTAGTTTCTCAGACTAGAGTTATTTAGAGATACAGTGCCAAAGTAGTTTGTGGACATTTAACAGTATTATTAAACTGTGCCTAGTCTACTCTAGTAACTTACACTACAGATGTAGTCTGGGCTCACCGAGTCTATCCTAGTAACTCTCCCTTCAGGCCTACTCCAGAGACCTAAAGACTATTCTAGTAACTCGTGCTGAAGGGCAAGTCTAGACCTTAGCTCACTGAGTCTACTCCAAGAACAAGGCGCTGCAGGTCTAGTCTGGAGTCAGCATCTTCAAGGAACACTGTTTATCTTACCGTGGTCAGCCGGTGGTAGTCTCACGTTACCTGGAGTCAGGTAGCAAGTTACCTGGTATCAGGTAACAGCATTCAACAAGACTAGTCTTTCCCACTTACCCCATGAAGCAAAGGCAAACACAGTAGTAGTAAAAGTAGTAATAGTAATAGTAGTAGTAGTGGATGGTGGTCGTGACAGTGATGATAGTACTACTAGTGGTAGTGAATGGTGGTAGCGATAGTGATTATAGTACTACTAGCAGTAACAGTGATAGTGGATGCTGGTAGTGATGATCGTAGTAGCAGTAGTAGTAATAGTGATAGTGGATGGTGGTAGTGATTGTGATGATAGTAATAATTGCAGTATATAGTGGATGGTGGTAACAATAGTAGCTAAATCCGTACGGTTCATACATCGCCTGAGGAATAAGAGGTAACTGGGCTTGATGCAGGACCTTGGGTCAAGAGCCCTCAGCCAGCATCAAAGCACTCTTAATAAAGGAAGAAAATTACTTAGAATCTTAGATTCTTTGAGTTTCAGTAATATAGCGGTACTTACCTGACGATACAATAACATGTACGTACGTGCACTAGCACGTACGTACCCGGATAAAGTCACATACACGTACATAACTGAGGGGACAGTATACATACACGAGTACGAAAAACAACAAAACACACACACACACACACACACTTACGTACAGAGACAGCCACAAACATGTACATACAGAGACCTCCACACACATGTATATTCAGAGATAGCCACACATGTACGTACAGAGACAGACACATACATGTACGTACAGAGACAGCCATACACATGTACGTACAGACAGCCCCACACTCACACGTACGTACAAGGAGAGACAACTACACACATTTATGCACATAGCCACACACACACACACACAACACACACACACACACACACACACACACACACACACACACACACACACACACACACACACACACACGTACAAGGAGAGACAGCTACACACATGTATGCAGAGATAGTCACAACACACATGTACGTACAGGGACATCCTCACACACAACACAACACACACACACACACAACAGTACAAGGAAAGACAGCTACACACTGTATACACGAGATAGTCACACACAGTACGTCACAGGGAAATCCTCACACACACACACACACACACACACACACACACACACACACGTACAAGGAAAGACAGCTACACACATGTATACACAGAGATAGTCACACACATGTACGTACAGGGACATCCTCTCACATACACACACACACACACACACACACACAAGGGAGACTGACACAACTAGGTACGTACATAAACAGACGTTGTTAGACTCATCAAAGCAATGAGGAAATAGCGTGCCAGTCACGATTGGTCCACCCGTCACTGACTCTTTGTTTCACTGTTCGAACAGTGCCAAGACCCTCACACGCCCACGAGCACCGATATTATATCAGTGGACCAGCATGATCACTGGTAAGGGCAGAGTTTTCACTGTCAGTTGAATCATCACTGTCATGAGTGAAATAATCACTGTCAGTAGACTGATCACTGTCGGTAGTAGACTGATCACTGTCAGCAAACTGACCTCTCTCAAAAGTAGACTGATCACTGTCATTACTAGACTGATTACTGTCAGTAGACAGATCACTGTTAGTAGACTGATCTCTCTCAGGAATAGACTGATTACTGTCAGCAGATTGATCACTATCGGCAGACACATCAACGTCAGGAATAGACTGAGCACTGTCAGTAGTAGGCAAATCACTGTCACGAGCAGTGATCTGCACATGCCAACAGTTGCAAGAATTTTTGCCTGTTAATCGCAGTACAGCCAGCGTCTAAAATTTCAAGCCGATCGAGTGAGTCATTCTCAAGTCGTAAAGAAAAACACTTGAAGGTATACCTAATATTTAGGTACGCCTTCTGGAGCCTAGTTAGGGTATCCCTAAAGGGTTATAACCCTTCAAGGATACTCTAACTAGGCTCCAGATGGCCCGGTGGCCTGGTGGCTAAAGCTCCCGCTTCACACACGGAGGGCCCGGGTTCGATTCCCGGCGGGTGGAAACATTTCGACACGTTTCCTTACACCTGTTGTCCTGTTCACCTAGCAGCAAATAGGTACCTTGGTGTTAGTCGACTGGTGTGGGTCGCATCCTGGGGGGCAAGATTAAGGACCCCAATGGAAATAAGTTAGACAGTCCTCAATGACGCACTGACTTTCTTGGGTTATCCTGGGTGGCTAACCCTCCGGGGTTAAAAATCCGAACGAAATCTTATCTTATCTTATCCGGTACCGCACTCCTGCTTCCTATTAGGGTACCTTGTCTCTGCTTTTCAAGACTCCTGCTTACATGAGGGGCAATTTCAGTGAGTAGATTTGGTAGTAGTCATTCCAGGATTTTCCAGCAGATTTGAGCTTTCTCGCCTAAATCTGGGCACTATGCGTGCGTGTCTGCCATCCTACCTGTCTTTCAGTTTGTCTGCTATTCTACCTGTCAATGTTCCTGTCATCCTACTTGTCAATGTGTCTGCCATCCTGTCATTTAATGTGTCTGCCATCCTACCTATTTAGTGTGCCTGCAATGCTGTATCTGCCATCCTACCTATCATTCCATGTGTCTTCCATCCTACCTATCATTCCATGGGTCTTCCATCCTACCTATCATTCCATGGGTCTTCCATCCTACCTATCATTCCATGGGTCTTCCATCCTACCTATCATTCCATGTGTCTTCCATCCTACCTATCATTCCATGGGTCTTCCATCCTACCTATCATTCCATGGGTCTTCCATCCTACCTATCATTCCATGTGTCTTCCATCCTACCTATCATTCCATGTGTCTTCCATCCTACCTATCATTCCATGTGTCTTCCATCCTACCTATCATTCCATGTGTCTTCCATCCTACCTATCATTCCATGTGTCTTCCATCCTACCTATCATTCCATGTGTCTTCCATCCTACCTATCATTCCATGTATCTTCCATCCTACCTATCATTCCATGTATCTTCCATCCTACCTATCATTCCATGTGTCTTCCATCCTACCTATCATTCCATGTGTCTTCCATCCTACCTATAATTCCATGTATCTTCCATCCTACCTATCATTCCATGTGTCTTCCATCCTATCATTCCATGGGTCTTCCACCCTACCTGTCACCCCACGTGTGTACCATCCTTCCTATCATTCTGTGTGTCTTCCATCCTGTCATTCCACGTGTGTACCATCCTACCTATCATTCTGTGTGTCTTCCATCCTGTCATCCCATGTGTGTACCATCCTTCCTATCATTCTGTGTGTCTTCCATCCTGTCATTCCACGTGTGTACCATCCTATCATTCTGTGTGTCTTCCATCCTGTCATTCCACGTGTGTACCATCCTACCTATCATTCTGTGTGTCTTCCATCCTGTCATCCCATGTGTGTACCATCCTGCCTATCATTCTGTGTGTCCATCTCGCATATGAATATTACAGGTGCGGGAGTAGCGGTGTGTTGGCCCGCTTGTCATCTGTAACAGGGCACAGCACTGTACCCTGAGGCACGCCAGGGTACAGTTTTTATTGATACTGGCCTTAGCGCCTTATCTTGACCTCTTTTAAAGCGGCCAGCTGGTGCTCTTGGGTCATCACCATGACAGCTGGATCACCTTGGATGACTGGAGGAATGACAAGCTGGATACATGGTTAGCAGCTACTGGATGGGGGTGATTATCTGGTCATGTAACGACCTAGTTCAAAGCTATGATCTACCACACAAACTACCTAACAACCTCCTCCACATACACACACACAGTACCTTCGACAACCACTACTACTACTATACACAAAACAGGCCAAGTGTCTATCTACAAGTGCCTGTAACTACTCCTGCCTGTGTGATGGTGTGAGTAATAACGGCAGAATTAACGACAAAGTGTTAGCTAACTAGACACAGATGCAACTAACGTGACACTTGACTGTGGTAACGTTTCGCTCTCCACCTCTAACAGCGTAACAAAGCTCCTGAGGAGCGAAACGCTGCTACAATAAAATGACACATTATTTGCACTTGTGTCCTTCTACCTAACATGATGGAACATGGTACACATCCACACTCCTCTGTTCTCGACTGAAGAAGCCTACTGGGTAGGCGAAACGTTCCGTAATAAATATACCCCGCTGTTGCACATGTGTCTCACTTATCAAAATAGTCGTGTGTGGACGAGGACACTTGTGTACAGTTCAGGACAGTTATAAAAGGCTACGTTTCACCCCGAATATCTTCACCAGTCCTCGTGTAGATAAATGGCTCAGATAACCAAGAAGACATTTGTGCAACACTTGGGGATCTTTATTGTGGAAACGTTTCGCCAACCAGTGGCTTCCTCAGTCCAATATAGAGAAGAATGGTTGAAGATCAGGAGTCTGAGGTAATCAGTCCCTCAGACTGCGGGGTGAAATGTTTCATTGTACATTAACCTTTCTACTGTTTACCGTTATAGCAAACTTGAGATCTCCTGTTTATCGTTATAGCAAGCTTGAGATCTGTTTACCGTTGTAGCAAGCTTGAGATCTGTTTACCGTTGTAGCAAGCTTGAGATCTGTTTACCGTTGTAGCAAGCTTGAGATCTGTTTACCGTTGTAGCAAGCTTGAGATCTGTTTACCGTTGTAGCAAGCTTGAGATCTGTCTACCGTTGTAGCAAGCTTGAGATCTGTCTACCGTTGTAGCAAGCTTGAGATCTGTCTACCGTTGTAGCAAGCTTGAGATCTGTCTACCGTTGTAGCAAGCTTGAGATCTGTTTACCGTTGTAGCAAGCTTGACATCTCCAGTTTACCGATTTAGCAAGCTTGAGACCTCCTGCTTACCGCTGTAGCAAGCTTGCAGCTGTATCCACCCTGACACTCCAGCTTACCGTTGTGTCAAGCTGTAATACTCCTGCTTACCACCGTTACAACAAGATGTAACACTCCAGCTTACCACCGTTGCATCAAGCTGTAACAAGCCTAGACCTACTTAAGCTCAGTTATCTCCCCAAGCATTAACAGCACAGTTCCGACTCACGTCCGGCTAGTTTTTACATGCATTTTCCGAGTGCCAACGATTGATGTGATAGTTATACTGATATAGCAGCCGGACTTGTCTTCTATAATTGAATACATTATTTATCGATAGATTACGCACCGTGTCTCTAGTGCTAAGTTACTAGTATACTTTTTGTTGATTAAACACTTAAGAGGAGAGGTCAGTGTTGTGGTGACTGTGTCACTATGGTGGTGACTGTTGCGGTGGTTGGTTGTGACTGTTAGTGTTGTGGTGGTGACTGTACTCACCTAATTATGGTTGCAGGGATCGATACTTAGCTCCTGGCCCTGCCTCTTCACTGGTCGCTGCTAGATCCTTTCTCTCCCTGCTCCATGAGCTTTATCATACCTCGTCTTAAAACTATGTATGGTCCCTGTCTCCACTACATCACTTGCTGATAACTCTATGACTGAAGAAATACTTAACATCCCTTTGACTCATCTGAGTCTTCAACTTCCAATTGTGACCCATTGTGTCTGTGTCCCCTCTCTGGAGGGGACACAGACGTAGTATTTTGTATGTCGTTATCATATCTCCCCTAACCCTCCTGTCCCCCAGTGTCGTCAGGCCGATTTCCCTCAACCTTTCTTCGTAGGACATTCCCCTTAGCTCTGGAACTAGCCTTGTTGCAAACCTTGGCACTTCCTCTAATTTCTTGACGTGCTTGACCAGGTGTAAGTTCCAAATTGGTGCTGCATACTCCAATATGAGCCTGACGTACACGGTGTAGAGAGTCTTGAACGATTCCTTACTGAGGTATCGGAACGCTATTCCCAGGTTTGACAGGCGCCCACATGCTGCAGCAGTTATCTGGCTGTGTGCTTCCGGGGACGTGCTCGGTATTATACTCACCCCGAGATCTTTCTCCTTGAGTGAGGTTTGCAGTCTTTGGCCACCTAGCCTATACTCTGTCTGCGGTCTTTGCACTTCCCCGATCTTCATGACTCTGCATCTGGCGGGGTTAAATTCGAGGAGCCAGTTGCTGAACCAGGCTTGTAGCCTGTCCAGGTCTCTTTGTAGTCCTGCCTGATCCTCATCTGATTTGATTCTCCTCGTTAATTTCACATCATCTGCGAACAGGGACACTTCTGAGTTTATCCCTTCCATCATGTCATTCACATACACCAAAAATAGCACTGGTCCTAGGACTGACCCCTGTGGAACCCCGTTCGTCACAGGCGCCCACTGTGATACCTCATCACGTACCAGGACTCATTGTTGCCTCCCTGTCAGGTATACTCTGATCCATTGCAGGTCTCTTGTGAGGAACTGTGTCGAACTGTGCTAGTGTTGTGGTGGTGACTGTGTTAAGGTTGTGGTGGTTACTGTGTTAGTGTTGTGGTGATTACTGTGTTAATGTTGTGGTGGCGACTGTGTTAGTGTTGTGGTGGCGACAGTGTTAGTGTTGTGGTGGCGACTGTGTTAGTGTTGTGGTGGCGACAGTGTTAGTGTTGTGGTGGCGACTGTGTTAGTGTTGTGGTGGCGACAGTGTTAGTGTTGTGGTGGCGACAGTGTTAGTGTTGTGGTGGCGACAGTGTTAGTGTTGTGGTGGCGACAGTGTTAGTGTTGTGGTGGCGACAGTGTTAGTGTTGTGGTGGCGACAGTGTTAGTGTTGTGGTGGCGACAGTGTTAGTGTTGTGGTGGCGACAGTGTTAGTGTTGTGCTGGCGACTGTGTTAGTGTGAGTGGCTGTGATACACAACACACACAGTCACCTCCTCAAGCAAGCTTGTACTCCGCATGTTAAACTTCAATTACCATAAGAAGATATAAGTGAGTCAGCCATCGTGTGTGTGTATGTGTGTGTGTGTGTGTGTGTGTGTAACATATCACCTCCCATCTCACACCATATATATTACACACGACATATAAGGAGACACACATCTAAATATATAATACACGGGGTATATACACGGAGCGGTGTATATACAGTGAGGTGTGTATTTCAATGTATAAACACAGATATACATACCTTAGAGGTACACACCTCTTAAGTGCATACACACAGAGATACACACCTCTCAATATATATACTGAGAGGTTACTTTAATACCAGTTGTAGATATTAAATTCTTCATGTTAAATGTATTGGATAATTGCAGCGTTAATGACTCGCTGCAGTGATCAAGCTTAACTAACCACATAAATCTAAGCTTGATAGCTAAGGGCATAACATACGTACCCGAACAGTTTGCTACCCGGCTGGGCACTGCTAGAGATGGGCATCTCCGCTACCTATAAGGCTAATGCAGATTTCGCTAACATTAGTGAACAAAGGACCGGCCGATGGGAATTTTGTTTGTTTTTACTTAATTATAAAAGAATGTAATGTTGAAGGACTCTCCATCCGGGACTTTGGAGGTAACCCCCTCCCCCTTTCCTTGGATAACCCCCTCCCCCTTTCCTTGGATAACCCCCTCCCCCTTTCCTTGGATAACCCCCTCCCCCTTTCCTTGGATAACCCCCTCCCCCTTTCCTGGGATAACCCCCTCCCCCTTTCCTTGGATAACCCTCTCCCCCTTTCCTTGGATAACCCCCTCCCCCTTTCCTTGGATAACCCCCTCCCCCTTTCCTGGGAACAAAACTGATGATGTCGCATATAGCAGGAACAAGTCAGACTCCATCACTGCCTCATGCAGGTCATTCCACTTTTCAACCATCTTGAGACCAAAGAAACACTTCCTGACATTACTGTGCGTCTTCGGCTTCCACCTGTGTTCCCTTGATAATGGTTTTTGATTCAACTGGTTACTTGTTGTCAAACGTACTTCCTAATAGATACCTGGCGTGTTTACTGTGTGTCTGTGTGTTTACTCGCCTATTTATTGTTGCAGGGGTCGATTCGTAGCCCCTGACCCTGCCTGTGTGTGTGTGTGTGTGTGTGTGTGTACTCATCTAATTGTCGTTGCAGGGGTCGAGTCACAGTGTGTGTGTACTCACTAATTTGTACTCACCTATCAGTGATTGCTGGCGTCGATTCATAGCTATTGGCCCAGCCTGTGTGTGTGTGTTTGTGTGTGTGTGTGTGTTTGTTGTATTGATTGTGGGGGATATATATATATATATATATATATATATATATATATTATATATATATATATATATATATATATATATATATATATATATATATATATATGGTCTGCAATGTCACCAGCCTTGCACGGAGTATTACACAGGTTAGACAAGACAATGACACACTTAAGGGACAACGTCATAATGTCAGGTCAGTCTGAGAGCCTCGCTGCTGGACCTCATTATCATTATTACATTAATGGATAAGCGCTAAACCCAAGAGGGTCACACCAGAGAAACGAAAGTCAAACCAAGTATAAACCACAGAAGAGTGCTTACAATCCCTGGATCAAGAGTGCTTCCCTCAGCAGGGCGACATCCACCATCACCAACCACAGGACGTGAGTGTTGGCCTCTGACTCAAGGCACGATATTTCACTCACAATGACCAAGTATTATAATCAAGGGGGAAGCGCTAAACCCCTAGGGCAATGAGCAAATACAACGTAAACTGACCTTACAATTAAAAAAAATCATCACCAGAATTATGAGCACTATATGTACTGTGTACACAGTTACCACACTGTACTGTGTACAGTTACAACACTGTACTGTGTACATAGTTACAACACTGTACTGCATACAGTTACAACACTGTACTGTGTACACAGTTACAACACTGTACTGTGTACATAGTTACAACACTGTACTGCATACAGTTACAACACTGTACTGTGTACACAGTTACAACAATGTACTGTGTACACAGTTACAACACTGTACTGTGTACACAGTTACCACACTGTACTGCATACAGTTACAACACTGTACTGTGTACACAGTTACAACACTGTACTGTGTACACAGTTACAACACTGTACTGCATACAGTTACAACACTGTACTGTGTACACAGTTACAACACTGTACTGTGTACAGTTACCACACTGTACTGTGTACAGTTACCACACTGTACTGTGTACACAGTTACAACACTGTACTGCATACAGTTACAACACTGTACTGTGTACACAGTTACAACACTGTACTGCATACAGTTACAACAATGTACTGTGTACACAGTTACAACACTGTACTGTGTACACAGTTACCACACTGTACTGCATACAGTTACAACACTGTACTGTGTACACAGTTACAACACTGTACTGTGTACACAGTTACAACACTGTACTGCATACACAGTTACAACACTGTACTGTGTACACAGTTACAACACTGTACTGTGTACACAGTTACCACACTGTACTGCATACAGTTACAACACTGTACTGTGTACACAGTTACAACACTGTACTGCATACAGTTACAACACTGTACTGTGTACACAGTTACAACACTGTACTGTGTACACAGTTACCACACTGTACTGCATACAGTTACAACACTGTACTGTGTACACAGTTACAACACTGTACTGCATACAGTTACAACACTGTACTGTGTACACAGTTACAACACTGTACTGTGTACACAGTTACAACACTGTACTGTGTACACAGTTACAACACTATGGCAAGGTCACCCTTGCCAGAGAGTAAGGTCACCCTTGCCAGAGAGTAAGGTCACCCTTGCTAGAGTAAGATCACCCTTGCCAGAGAGTAAGGTCACCCTTGCTAGAGTAAGATCACCCTTGCCAGAGAGTAAGGTCACCCTTGCTAGAGTAAGATCACCCTTGCCAGATAGTAAGGTCACCCTTGCTAGAGTAAGATCACCCTTGCCAGAGAGTAAGGTCACCCTTGCCAGAGAGTAAGGTCACCCTTGCTAGAGTAAGATCACCCTTGCCAGAGAGTAAGGTCACCCTTGCTAGAGTAAGATCGCCCTTGCCAGAGAGTAAGGTCACCCTTGCCAGATAGTAAGATCACCCTTGCCAGAGAGTAAGGTCACCCTTGCTAGAGTAAGATCACCATTGCCAGAGAGTAAGGTCACCCTTGCCAGAGAGTAAGATCACCCTTGCCAGAGAGTAAGGTCACCCTTGCTAGAGTAAGATCACCCTTGCCAGAGAGTAAGGTCACCCTTGCCAGAGAGTAAGGTCACCCTTGCTAGAGTAAGATCACCCTTGCCAGATAGTAAGGTCACCCTTGCTAGAGTAAGATCACCCTTGCCAGAGAGTAAGGTCACCCTTGCTAGAGTAAGATCACCCTTTGCCAGAGAGTAAGGTCACCCTTGCCAGAGAGTAAGGTCACCCTTGCTAGAGTAAGATCACCCTTGCCAGATAGTAAGGTCACCCTTGCTAGAGTAAGATCACCCTTGCCAGATAGTAAGGTCACCCTTGCTAGAGTAAGATCACCCTTGCCAGATAGTAAGGTCACCCTTGCCAGATAGTAAGGTCACCCTTGCTAGAGTAAGATCACCCTTGCCAGATAGTAAGGTCACCCTTGCTAGAGTAAGATCACCCTTGCCAGAGAGTAAGGTCACCCTTGCTAGAGTAAGATCACCCTTGCCAGAGAGTAAGGTCACCCTTGCCAGAGAGTAAGGTCACCCTTGCTAGAGTAAGATCACCCTTGCCAGATAGTAAGGTCACCCTTGCTAGAGTAAGATCACCCTTGCCAGATAGTAAGGTCACCCTTGCTAGAGTAAGGTCACCCTTGCCAGAGAGTAAGGTCACCAGAGCAGCTCATACTCAGGAAAAACTTGATCCTATGCCTCGGAATGAGGGGGAGGGGTAAATTAGTTTAATGAGAGGGTGTGACTGTACAGCCTACGCCAGCCTGCTGCATCCTCCTGCAGTCTGCTGCATCCTCCTGCAGTCTGCTCCAGCCTGCTGCATCCTCCTGCAGTCTGCTCCAGACTGCTGCATCCCCCTGCAGTCTGCTCCAGCCTGCTGCATCTTCCTGCAGTCTGCTCCAGCCTGCTGCATCCTCCTGCAGTCTGCTCCAGCCTGTTGCCTCCTCCTGCAGTCTGCTCCAGCCTGCTGCCTCCTCCTGCAGTCTGCTCCAGCCTGCTGCATCCTCCTGCAGACTGCTCCAGCCTGCTGCAGTCTGCTCCAGCCTGCTGCATCCTCCTGCAGTCTGCTCCAGCCTGCTGCATCCTCCTGCAATCTGCTCCAGCCTGCTGCATCCTCCTGCAGTCTGCTGCATCCTCCTGCAGACTGCTCCAGCCTGCTGCATCCTCCTGCAGTCTGCTCCAGCCTGCCGCATCCTCCTGCAGTCTACTCCAGCCTGCTGCATCCTCCTGCAGTGTGCTCCAGCCTGCTGCATCCTCCTGCAGTCTGCTCCAGCCTGCTGCATCCTCCTGCAGACTGCTCCAGCCTGCTGCATCCTCCTGCAGTCTGCTCCAGTCTGCTGCATCCTCCTGCAGTCTGCTCCAGCCTGCTGCATCCTCCTGCAGCCTGGTGCATCCTCCTGCAGTCTGCTCCAGCCTGGTGCATCCTCCTGCAGTCTGCTCCAGCCTGCTGCATCCTCCTGTAGACTGCTCCAGCCTGCTGCATCCTCCTGCAGTCTGCTCCAGCCTGCTGCATCCTCCTGCAATCTGATCCAGCCTGCTGCATCCTCCTGCAGTCTGCTCCAGCCTGCTGCATCCTCCTGCAGTGTGCTCCAGCCTGCTGCATCCTCCTGCAGTCTACTCCAGCCTGCTGCATCCTCCTGAAGTCTGCTCCAGCCTGCTGCATCCTCCTGCAGTCTGCTCCAGCCTGCTGCAGACTGCTCCAGCCTGCTGCATCCTCCTGCAGTCTGCTGCATCCTCCTGCAGTCTGCTCCAGCCTGCTGCATCTTCCTGCAGTCTGCTCCAGCCTGCTGCATCCTCTTGCAGTCTGCTCCAGCCTGCTGCATCCTCCTGCACTCTGCTCCAGCACTGCTGCATCCTCCTGCAGTCCTGTCCAGACTGCTGCAATCCTCCTGCAGTCTTGCTCAGCCTCCTGCAGTCTGCTCCAGCCTGCTGCATCCTCCTGCAGACTGCTCCAGCCTGCTGCATCCTCCTGCAGTCTGCTCCAGCCTGCTCCAGCCTCCTGCAGTCTGCTCCAGCCTGCTGCATCCTCCTGCAGACTGCTCCAGCCTGCTGCATCCTCCTACAGTCTGCTCCAGTCTGCTGCATCCTCCTGCAGTCTGCTCCAAACTGCTGCATCCTCCTGCAGTATGCTCCAGCCTGCTGCATCCTCCTGCAGTCTGCTCCAACCTGCTGCATCCTCCTGCAGTCTGCTCCAGCCTCCTGCATCCTCCTGCAGTCTGCTCCAGCCTGCTGCATCCTCCTGCAGACTGCTCCTAGCCTGCTGCATCCTCCTGCAGTCTCTCTCCAGCCTGCTGCATCCTCCTGCAGTCTGCTCCAGCCTGCTGCATCCTCCTGCAGTCTGCTCCAGCCTGCTGCATCCTCCTGCAGTCTGCTCCAGCCTGCTGCATCCTCCTGCAGACTGCTCCAGCCTGCTGCATCCTCCTGCAGTCTGCTCCAGCCTGCTGCCTCCTCCTGCGGTCTGCTCCAGCCTGCTGCATCCTCCTGCAGTCTGCTCCAGCCTGCTGCATCCTTCTGCAGTCTGCTCCAGCCTGCTGCATCCTCCTGCAGTCTGCTCCAGTCTGCTGCATCCTCCTGCAGTCTGCTCCAGCCTGCTGCATCCTCCTGCAGTCTGCTCCAGCCTGCTGCATCCTCCTGCAGTCTGCTCCAGCCTGCTGCATCCTCCTGCAGTCTGCTCCAGCCTGCTGCATCCTCCTGCAGACTGCTCCAGCCTGCTGCATCCTCCTACAGTCTGCTCCAGCCTGCTGCATCCTCCTGCAGTCTGCTCCAGCCTGCTGCATCCTCCTGCAGTCTGCTCCAGCCTGCTGCATCCTCTTGCAGACTGCTCCAGCCTGCTGCATCCTCCTGCAGTCTGCTTCAGCCTGCTGCATCCTCCTGCAGTCTGCTCCAGCCTGCTGCATCCTCCTGCAGTCTGCTCCAGCCTGCTGCATCCTCCTGCATCGTCTGCTCCAGCCTGCTGCATCCTCCTGCAGACTGCTCCAGCCTGCTGCATCCTCCTGCAGTCTGCTCCAGCCTGCTGCCTCCTCCAGCCTGCTGCATCGTCCTGCAGTCTGCTCCAGCCTGCTGCATCCTTCTGCAGTCTGCTCCAGCCTGCTGCATCCTCCTGCAGTCTGCTCCAGCCTGCTGCATCCTCCTGCAGTCTGCTCCAGCCTGCTGCATCCTCCTGCAGTCTGCTCCAGCCTGCTGCATCCTCCTGCAGTCTGCTCCAGCCTGCTGCATCCTCTTGCAGACTGCTCCAGCCTGCTGCATCCTCCTACAGTCTGCTCCAGCCTGCTGCATCCTCCTGCAGTCTGCTCCAGCCTGCTGCATCCTCCTGCAGTCTGCTCCAGCCTGCTGCATCCTCCTGCAGACTGCTCCAGCCTGCTGCATCCTCCTGCAGTCTGCTCCAGCCTGCTGCAGTCTGCTCCAGCCTCCTGCAGTCTGCTCCAGCCTGCTGCATCCTCCTGCAGACTGCTCCAGCCTGCTGCATCCTCCTACAGTCTGCTCCAGCCTGCTGCATCCACCTGCAGTCTGCTCCAGCCTCCTGCAGTCTGCTCCAGCCTGCTGCATCCTCCTGCAGACTGCTCCAGCCTGCTGCATCCTCCTGCAGTCTGCTCCAGCCTGCTGCAATCTGCTCCAGCCTCCTGCAGTCTGCTCCAGCCTGCTGCATCCTCCTGCAGACTGCTCCAGCCTGCTGCATCCTCCTGCAGTCTGTTCCAGCCTGCTGCCTCCTCCTGCAGTCTGCTCCAGCCTGCTTCATCCTCCTGCAGTCTGCTCCAGCCTGCTGCATCCTTCTGCAGTCTGCTCCAGCCTGCTGCATCCTCCTGCAGTCTGTTCCAGCCTGCTGTCTGCTCCAGCCTGCTGCATCCTCCTGCAATCTGTTCCAGCCTGCTGCATCCTCCTGCAGTCTGCTCCAGCCTGCTGCATCCTCCTGCAGTCTGCTCCAGCCTGCTGCAGATCCCTTCTATGTTACCTGCCATTATGTTTCATTTTTTAATGTCAAAGTTAGAATTTATTTAGAATTTAGTGATATTTTAAAATTCTGATTGGAACTTTATCTGGTCTGTCTGTCTGTCTCTCTCTCTCTCTTTCTCTCTCTCTCCCAGACACGAATAACGTCGGGTACACAGGAAAAACCAGCCTCCAGGCACATAACCACACGTACAGAGGACAAATATCAGGAAACTCCTTTACAGTCTAACGAATTTAAGGTTATATAAATCACAGTCTTCCACACACACACACACACACACACACACACACACACACACATAGATAGGTGGACAGAGACAGGATGTTCCAGAGATGGGACACAGAAACAAGGGGTCACAATCGGACGCTGAAGACTCAGATGAGTCAAAGGGATGTTAGGAAGTATTTCTTCAGCCATAGGTTGTCAGGAAGTGGAATAGTCTAGGAAGTGATGTAGTGGAGGCAGGAACCATACATAGCTTTAAGATGAGGTATGATAAAGCTCATGGAGCAGGGAGAGAGAGGACCCAGTAGCGTTCAGTGAAGAGGCGGTGCCAGGAGCTGAGTCTCGACCCCTGCAACCACAATTAGGCGAGTACACACAAACACACACACACCACACACGAATAACATAACTCAGAGAGAGGTGAAAGGGCAGCCAACTCCGAGGACTGGAGGAGCCAGGAGGGAGGAGGAGAAGAGGATGAGCGGGAAAGGAAGGTGAGAAGTAGAGAGGAAGGTAAGATATCAGAGGTAAGAGAGACAGGAAGATGATGAGAGGGTATTTAACTCCGTGGAGAGGAGAGAACGGATAGGAGTGTGTGTCTACTCAGGGTAACGTGTGTTGTTTGTCCCTCCGTGGTGTTTTCTGCAGTCTGTGTTCAAGTACTTGAGGGGCAGTGTACTTCCCTGACAACCTTCATATAGTCGTAGTGTACTTCCCTGACAACCTTGATATAGTCGTAGTGTACTTCCCTGACAAACCTTCATATAGTCGTAGTGTACTCCCTGACAACCTTGATATAGTCGTAGTGTACTTCCCTGACAACCTTGATATAGTCGTAGTGTACTTCCCTGACAACCTTGATATAGTCGTAGTGTACTTCCCTGACAACCTTCATATAGTCGTAGTGTACTTCCCTGACAACCTTGATATAGTCGTAGTGTACTTCCCTGACAACTTGATATAGTCGTAGTGTACTTTCCCTGACAACCTTGATATAGTCGTAGTGTACTTCCCTGACAACCTTGAATAGTCGTAGTGTACTTCCCTGACAACCTTCATATAGTCGTAGTGTACTTCCCTGACAACCTTGATATAGTCGTAGTGTACTTCCCTGACAACCTTGATATAGTCGTAGTGTACTTCCCTGACAACCTTGATATAGTCGTAGTGTACTTCCCTGACAACCTTCATATAGTCGTAGTGTACTTCCCTGACAACCTTGATATAGTCGTAGTGTACTTCCCTGACAACCTGATATAGTCGTAGTGTACTTCCCTGACAACCTTGATATAGTCGTAGTGTACTTCCCTGACAACCTTGATATAGTCGTAGTGTACTTCCCTGACAACCTTCATATAGTCGTAGTGTACTTCCCTGACAACCTTGATATAGTCGTAGTGTAACTCCCTGACAACCTTGATATAGTCGTAGTGTACTTCCCTGACAACCTTCATATAGTCGTAGTGTACTTCCCTGACAACCTTCATATAGTCGTAGTGTACTTCCCTGACAACTCCATCGATATCGTCATCCCTCCAGGATGACTTGGCAATATACAGTCTGCGGAAACTCTGCTAAACTTTACCACAAAAGAAAATGCCTTTTCTAGACGTCCTGATGCGTAACGATGACGATAAACCAGATTTCAAGGTTTACCATAAACCCAGCCAGGGGGACGACCTCCTAATACATTTTTACGGTTCTATCACAACAGAGGACAACGTGGGATCATTGTTGGACTCCTGTTGAGAGCTCACAGGATCTGTGCTCCACCTGTGGCAGTGTCAGGATTTCAGACACCAGACTCATCCTGCCTGAAGCAGAAATAGCCATCACGCAGCCTCTGACTTCATATTAAAAATTTCGCTTTTTACCTAATATATATATATATATATATATATATATATATATATAATTAATATATATATATATATATATATATATATTATATATATCCATACACACACACGTGGTGCATTGATGTAAAACTCGCTTGAGAGGTCAGAGCATACAGGAGGAGATTGAAATAGCTTGAATCTATGCTTGAGGCTGACTGACGTGCCTGGGCTGGGAAAGAAACTTGGCTTGTGAACCAGGCTGCCCAGCTTATGTGGCATTTGTGGCCGAGTGGATAAGAGCGCTGCTTGGGAATCTCGTCCGTCTCAGTAGCTGATTGGAGTCCTGCTGACTGCGATTTTTCTCTATATACACTGGACCGAGAGACCTGTGATGGGCGGAGCATCACCTTGTAAATGTCCTGATACCTCATATTGTTGCTCATCTCATCATTTACAACTTACCACTCCCCTCAAGGAAGGTTCCTTGATGTTGGTGAGGGGCTCTTGATTTAGGGAACTGGATCTGTGCTCCAGTTCCCCGAATTAAGCCTGAATGCCTTCCACATCCCCCCCCCCCAGGCGCTGTATAATCCTCCGGGTTTAGCGCTTCCCCCTTGATTATAATTATAATAATAACAACTTACCACCTACTTGTGACGTGATGCGCACGCCTAGTGGTACGCACGTAATGAAGTGCACACATGTAGAAGTACACACGTAACGTGGTGCACACGGTGCAGGAAGGAACAATGTGCACAAGGTATTAAGTCTATATTTACTGAAATTCCTTGTCTATATATATATATATATATATATATATATAACATTTTTTTCCCCGCCTTCCTCACACCAGACCTTCACTGCTGCCTCACTATGTTCATTTATTGAACAAATTTACCGCGAATGTTTTTACATACAGTACAAGAGGAGTAATGTTTATTAATTTTCAAAAGACACTGCAGGGGCTCTCTAGGTAATGTTAGGTTAACGATAAGTAGCTTAATCGGGGGCCCCTTTTAAATTTTGGGGAAAAGGGTATGCTATTTGGGCTTTCTAGGTAAATGTTAGTACGGGGGAAGATCAGACTGAGTATGCTATTTGGGGCTCTCTAGTAAATGTTAGGTAACGAGGTGAAGATCAAAACTGAGGAAAGCAAAAGGTTGGGGCTCTCTGGTAAATGTTAGGTTAACGAGGGAAGATCAGACTGAAGGTATGCTAGTTGGGGCTCCTAGGTAAATGGTTAGTGTCGAGTGGAAGATCAGATGACTGGTTATGCTAGTTGGGGTCCTCTAGGTAAATTTTTAGTAACGAGGGAAGATCAGATGAGGTATGCATAGTTGGGGCTCTCTAGGTAAATGTTAGGTAACGAGGAAGCAACTGAGGTATGCTTAGTTTTTGGGGCTTCTAGTATAATGTTAGGTAACTGGAGGGATAGTTCAGATTATATGATAGTTGGGGTATAAACTCCTTAGGTAATATATATTTATATAACAACACCGACCTCATGGACTGAGAGGTCGATGCAGGGGAGCTTAATAGTGAAATGTTAGGCTAACGAGCTGGAAAGTCAACGTATGGCTATTGGAGGCTTATTGGATGTTGGTCGAGGGAAGACTTGATCAGGTTATAGCTGATTAGTTGGGCGCTTTCTCTATAAATGAGGAACTGATGGAAGATCACCTGAAGGTATGATACCTTGGTTTGTATGCCTTCTCATTTAAAGATTAACTAAACTCACCTATAGTCTATGTTGAGGGCTCTTTAGGAAACTGTTTCAGGTCAACGAATAGGCGAATGTTATCAGAACTGAAGTAATGCTAGGAGGGCTCTCTAGGTATAATGTTAGGTTAACGAGGAAATTCACGACTTGAGTATGCTAGTTGGGGCTCGTCTAGGAAATGTTAGGTACACGAGGGAAGTCAGACTGAGTATGCAGTTGGGACATTCTAGGTAAATGTTAGGTATACGAGGGAAGATCAACTGAGTATTAGTTGGGGCTCTCTAGGTAAATGTTTACGTAACGAGGGAAGATTCATGACTGAGGTATCTAGTTGGGGCTCTCTAGGTAAATGTTAGGTAACGAGGGTAAGATCATGAATGCAGGTATGCTAGTTGGGGCTCTCTAGGTAAATGTTAGGTAACGAGTGAAGATCAACTGAGTATGCTAGTGGGCTTCTAGGTAAATGTTAGTAACGAGGGAGATCAGAGAGGTATGCTAGTTGGGGTCTCTAGGTAAATGTTAGGTAACGAGGGAAGATCAACTGAGGTATGCAGTTGGCTCTCTAGGTAAATGTTAGGTACGAGGAAGATCAGATGAGGTATGCTAGTTGGGGCTCTTAGTAAATGTTAGTAACGGGGAAGATCAGACTGAGTTGCTAGTTGGGGCTCTCTAGGTAAATGTTAGGTAACGAGGAAGATCAGACTGAGGTATGCTAGTTGGGCTCTCTAGGTAAATGTTAGGTAACGAGGGAAGATCAGACTGGAGTATGCTAGTTGGGCTCTCTAGGTAAATGTTAGGTAACGAGGAAGATCAGACTGAGTATGCTAGTTGGGCTCTTAGGTAAATGTTAGGTAACGAGGGAAGATCAGACTGAGGTATGCTAGTTGGGCTCTCTAGGTAAATGTTAGGTAAGAGGAAGATCAGACTGAGGTATGCTAGTTGGGGCTCTCTAGTAAATGTTAGGTAACGAGGAAGATCAGACTGAGGTATGCTAGTTGGGGCTCTCTAGTAAATGTTAGGTAACGAGGAAGTCAGACTAGGTATGCTAGTTGGGGCTCTCTAGGTAAATGTTAGGTAACGAGGGAAGATCAGACTGAGGTATGCTAGTTGGGGCTCTCTAGGTAAATGTTAGGTAACGAGGGAAGATCAGACTGAGGTATGCTAGTTGGGGCTCTCTAGGTAATGTTAGTACGAGGGAAGATCAGACTGAGGTATGCTAGTTGGGGCTCTCTAGGTAAATGTTAGGTAACGGGGAAGATCAGACTGAGGTATGCTAGTTGGGGCTCTCTAGTAAATTTAGGTAACGAGGGAAATCAGACTGAGGTATGTAGTTGGGGCTCTCAGGTAAATGTTAGGTAACGAGGGAAGATCAGACTGAGTATGCTAGTTGGGGCTCTTAGGTAAATGTTAGGTAACGAGGAAGATCAGACTGAGGTTGCTAGTTGGGGCTCTCTAGGTAAATGTTAGTAACGAGGAAGATCAGACTGAGGTTGCTAGTTGGGGCTCTCTAGGTAATGTTAGGTAACGGGGAAGATCAGACTGAGGTATGCTAGTTGGGGCTCTCTAGGTAAATGTTAGTAACGAGGGAAGATAGACAGGATGCTAGTTGGGGCTCTCTAGTAATGTTAGGTAACGAGGAAGATCAGACTAGGTTATGCTAGTTGGGGCTCTCTAGGTAAATGTTAGGTAACGAGGGAAGATCAGACTGAGGTATTGCTAGTTGGGGTCTCTAGGAATGTTAGGTAAACGTGGAAGATCAGACTGGGTATGTAGTTGGGGCTCCTAGGTAATGTTGTAAGAGGGACGATCAGATCTAGGTACGATGGGCTCTCTAGGTAATGTTAGGTAACGAGGGAAGATCAGACTAGGTACAGTTGGGTCTCAGGTAAATGTTGGTAACGAGGGAAGATCAGACTGAGGTATGCTAGTTGGGGCTCTCTAGGTAAATGTTAGGTAACGAGGGAAGATCAGACTGAGGTATGCTATTGGGGCTCTATAGGTAAATTTAGGTAAACGAGGGAGATCAGACTGAGGTATGCTAGTTGGGGCTCTCTAGGTAAATGTTAGGTAACGAGGGAAGATCAGACTAGGTATGCTAGTTTGGGGCTCTCTAGGAAATGTTAGGTAACGAGGGAAGATCAGATAGGTATGCTAGTTGGGGCTCTCTAGGTAATTGTTAGGTAACGAGGGAAATCAGACTGAGTATGCTAGTTGGGGCTCTAGGTAAATGTTAGGTAAGAGGGAAGATCAACTGAGGTATGTAGTGGGTCTCTAGGTAAATGTTAGGTAACGAGGGAAGATCAGACTGAGTATGCTGTTGGGCTCTAGGTAAATGTTGGTACGAGGGAAGATGACTAGGTGCTGTTGGGGCTCCTAGGTAATGTTAGGTAACGAGGGAAGATCAGACTAGGGTATCAGTTGGGGCTCCTAGGTAAATGTTGGGTAACGAGGGAAATTAGATAGGAGTAGTGTTGGGGTCTCTAGGTAAATGTTAGGTAAACGAGGGAAGATCAGACTGAGGTATGCTAGTTGGGGCTCTCTAGGTAAATGTTAGGAGAGGGAAGATCAGACTGAGGTATGCTAGTTGGGGCCTCTAGGTAAATGTTAGGTAACGAGGGAAGATCAGACTGAGGTATGCTGTTGGGGCTCTCTAGGTAAATGTTAGGTAACGAGGGAAGATCGACTGAGGTATGCTAGTTGGGGCTCTCTGGTAAATGTTAGGTAACGAGGAAGATCAGACTGAGGTATGCTAGTTGGGCTCTAAATGTTAGGTAACGTAGGAAATCAGACTGAGGTATCAGTTGGGGCTCTTAGTTGAAATTTAGTAAATGTTAGGTAACGAGGGAGATCAGAGGTAGCTAGTTGGGGCTCTCTAGGTAAATTTAGGTAACGAGGGAAGATCAGACTGAGGATGCTAGTTGGGGCCTTAGGTAAATGTTAGGTAACGAGGGAAGATCAGACTCAGGTATGCTAGTTGGGGCTCTCTAGGTAAATGTTAGGTAACGAGGGAAGATCAGACTCAGGTATGCTAGTTGGGGCTCTCTAGGTAAATGTTAGGTAACGAGGGAAGATCAGACTGAGGTATGCTAGTTGGGGCTCTCTAGGTAAATGTTAGGTAACGAGGGAAGATCAGACTGAGGTATGCTAGTTGGGGCTCTCTAGGCAAATGTTAGGTAACGAGGGAAGATCAGACTCAGGTATGCTAGTTGGGGCTCTCTAGGCAAATGTTAGGTAACGAGGGAAGATCAGACTCAGGTATGCTAGTTGGGGCTCTCTAGGTAAATGTTAGGTAACGAGGGAAGATCAGACTCAGGTATGCTAGTTGGGGCTCTCTAGGTAAATGTTAGGTAACGAGGGAAGATCAGACTCAGGTATGCTAGTTGGGGCTCTCTAGGTAAATGTTAGGTAACGAGGGAAGATCAGACTCAGGTATGCTAGTTGGGGCTCTCTAGGCAAATGTTAGGTAACGAGGGAAGATCAGACTCAGGTATGCTAGTTGGGGCTCTCTAGGCAAATGTTAGGTAACGAGGGAAGATCAGACTCAGGTATGCTAGTTGGGGCTCTCTAGGCAAATGTTAGGTAACGAGGGAAGATCAGACTGAGGTATGCTAGTTGGGGCTCTCTAGGCAAATGTTAGGTAACGAGGGAAGATCAGACTCAGGTATGCTAGTTGGGGCTCTCTAGGCAAATGTTAGGTAACGAGGGAAGATCAGACTCAGGTATGCTAGGTGAACACATGTGTGATAAATCAGACACTTGTACAACGCTTGAGTATATTTACTGAGGAAACGTTTCCCACATAGTGGCTTCATCACTCCTATACAAAGAAGAATGGTGAAGACCAGAAGGAGTTTGAGGTAATCAGTCCCTCAACCTGGAGTGGATGTATTCAGTCCATCAATCTTGAAAAGATTGAATGTATTAAAAATGACTAATAATACACGTATGTATATATATATATATGATATATATATATATATATATATATATATATATAATATATATATATATATATATATATAGACGGGGATCCATCTGTAGTACAAATTGTGGGGACCCACAGCCTCGGAAATTGGATAAAAAAGCTTCGAGGAAAATGTATATGGACTTCTCTCTGAAGTCGTTTGGGTATTGTAATTCTCCCAGCACTCCGTCTGTATAAATGTACAAACAGGTATATTATATGATGCAATATGATCGACATTGTGGCAACACCAGCCGTATGTCACTATTCTATGTGATAGTTACATTGTAGCAACACCAGCCGTATATTACTACACTATTCTATGTGATAGTTACATTGTAGCAACACCAGCCGTATATTACTACACTATTCTATGTGATAGTTACATTGTGGCAACACCAGCCGTATATTACTACACTATTCTATGTGATAGTTACATTGTAGCAACACCAGCCGTATATTACTACACTATTCTATGTGATAGTTACATTGTAGCAACACCTCTCACCTCACGCTACTCAATAATAAAAGTTGATGGATCACAACCAAAAACCTCCAGTTGAATCCCTGGTGGAGGGCGAGACGTATAGTCAAGTCTCCAGATACCTGCTGCTGTCACTGGTCACCTAGCAGTGAATAGCTACCCGGGTGTTAGTTGACTTCCGTGGGTGCCATCCTGGAAAAGACAGCCAGGGAAGGACTGGAATGGAAATAAGCCACACTGGCTTTCCTGGATTATCTTGGGTTATTAACCCACTAAGGGAAGTAATATGTACAGTTTTTCCCCTACCTGATCCTACATGTGGTAGGTTGGTTGACAGCAACTACCCAGGGAGGTACAATCCTCTTGTCAAGTGTCAGATGGAAACCTATCGAATTCTTTTGCACTCGAGCTAGCGTATTTACATAGTGCAGTTTATGCAGAACAACCACTGTGAAAAAATAGTGAACTTCCAAGTGCTTTCGTGACTTCTCACATTCTTACATTATCAAGTTCCTTGATAATGTGAGAAGTCACGAAAGCGCTTGGAAGTTCACTATTTTTTCACAGTGGTTGTTCTGCATATTGTGATATCACCTGTTTACTGTGATCTTATTTTAACATAGTGTATCTTTCCTATGTGGTTCTAAGAGGAGGCCTATGAGGCCTGGTCTAAGACCGAGGCCTATGAGGCCTGGTCTAAGACCGAGCCTCAGACCATGCCTAGGAGACCTAGAAGCCGTGGGGAAGATAATCCCCAAACCCACTAACACATTCATAACAGATTCAGGCTTATGTAGTCTGTCCCACGGACACCAGGATGTGCACGGTTGTCCAACAGACACCAGGATGTGCACGGTTGTCCCATGTGCACGGGTGTCCCACGGACACCAGGATGTGCACGGTTGTCCAACAGACACCAGGATGTGCACGGTTGTCCCATGTGCACGGGTGTCCCACGGACACCAGGATGTGCACAGGTGTCCCATAGACACCAGTATGTACAAGGGTGTCCCACGGACACCAGGGTGTGCACAGGTCTGTCCTATGTGCACCAGTGTATGTGTGCACTGTCCCACCTTGGAAAAGCAACCTAACAAACAGCACACTAAACCCGTACGAGTCATACAGCGTCTGAGGAACGAAAATGTATACGTATATATACGTTTGGACCGTTTATGGGTTAATTCGAAGGGAGAGATAAGAACATAATAATAATAATAATAATAATTATAATAATAATAATAATAATAATATCTTCATTTATAAAAGTAAGCATGAGCACTGCAGCAGGCCTACTGGCCCAAAATTCGGCAGGTTCAAGTCACCTATAGGCCTAAGCTAGTCAGATCAGCTCTAGTTCCAAGGATCTAGAGTCCTTGAAGGGATTTTCCGTTTTAATCATAGGAAATATGGTTGACTTCTTTACCTCAACAAGATAACGGGAGATGACAACCACCGTTGGTATCCTGGGAGGAATTCCTCTGTAATAATGCTGGGGGAGTATCCTGCAGGACCCCCTGCTGGGGAGACACCAGGGGTGTGGAGCTTACTCTGCTGGCTCTCTCCCTTGCTGTCTCGTGTTCAGCTGAGGTGGTGTTTATACCCCAGTACCCTAATGTTGTTAACTTTATCACCCCTGTATTCTTCTGTTCATCTGGGGGTGATGTTTACACCCCAGTATCCACCTGTTAACTTTCTCTGTCCTGCTTTCTTGTGTTCAGCTGTGGTCCTTCAACCAGGTGTAAGGAAACACGCCCAATGTTTCTACCCAGCCGGGAATCGAATACGGGCACTCAGTGTGTGAGGCTAGAGCGTTGCCTACCATCCCTACCAGTAGATGGAGTGTACTAGAGAGGGGGAGGAAAGACAACGGGTAGGATAAAGGAAGAACACAAAGTAGAGGGAAGGAGGTCAATATGAAGAGGGAGGGAGCCAAAAATAGAGATGGAATGAGAGAGGGAAGATGCACAGATAATCCGCACGACGACGTTTCGGTCCGACTTGGACCGAAGGTAATGGAGCCAGTACAGGAGGAGAGAGAGAAAGGAAAATAAAGGGAGAAGAAGAGAATAAGGGAGAGTAGTAGTAATGGCGGTAAGGGAGAGAACAAGGGTGGGGTCGTGACCGACCTGGTGCACTCCTCTCTTCTCTATTTTTCTCCTCTCTCTTGAAGAAAATCGTATTTCCACGTCTCTTGTTTCTTCCCCATTACTTACGTCTTGATTCTTTTCCATCATTAACTTCTTGCTGCCTTTTTCTCTCCTCCGCTTTACTCCAACTTCTTACTAGTTATGACTGTTCTCTTCCTTTATTGTTCTGACAATTTTCTTGTTCCAGCCCCGTAACAAGTCTTATACATGTGTTGGGTCAACACAGCTGTCTTGTTCCAACCTCGTAACACGTCATATAAATGCACTGGGTAAACATAGCTCTAGTATAATTGTAAATATGATTTACAATACCGGTGTACATGGTGTACATGTGTTCCCATCTATAGCTCTAGTACAATGTCACTTATTTCTTAGCTAAATATAATATACCACGTTATTGACGTCTACTAGCTCTCAAAACTCTTCATCGTTTTACTTTCCACCTCATTCTTAACTTTCTTCCTCTTACCTACCCCACCGTTAATTCTCTCTCTTGTTTATGATTCTTAGTCCCCCGTTGTTGTCAATAAGCAAGTAAGTTTATTTAAAAGGTGACTTATTTCCATTGGAGTTCTTGACTTATTTCCATTGGGGCCCTTGACTTGTTTCCATTGGAGTTCTTATTTCCACTGGGGTCCTTGGCTTGTTTCCATTGGAGTTCTTATTTCCACTGGGGTTCTTGGCTTGTTTCCATTGGAGTTCTTATTTCCACTGGGGTCCTTGGCTTGTTTCCATTGGAGTTCTTATTTCCACTGGGGTCCTTGGCTTGTTTCCATTGGAGTTCTTATTTCCACTGGGGTCCTTGGCTTGTTTCCATTGGAGTTCTTATTTCCACTGGGGTCCTTGGCTTGTTTCCATTGGAGTTCTTATTTCCACTGGGGTCCTTGGCTTGTTTCCATTGGATTTTCTTATTTCCACTGGGGTCCTTGGCTTGTTTCCATTGGAGTTCTTATTTCCACTGGGGTCCTTGGCTTGTTTCCATTGGAGTTCTTATTTCCACTGGGGTCCTTGGCTTGTTTCCATTGGGGTCTTTGACTTATTTCTTTTGGGGTTCTTGATTCATTTCCACTGGGGCCCTTGACTTGTTTGCATTGCCCTATTCTTAGTACTACTACTACTTCCACTACCAGCGTTACCTCTACCACTTCCTTCTTTCTCTCTCCTCGTGCCGTCCCTGTTCCGCTCTCGTATACATACTGGCTCCCTCACTTTCGTGTGTTAGCGTGACTTGTTAATGGTTAAAGTCGTACTGAAATATCTTCCTAAGTTTTTTCTTTTATGTGCGGGTTATTTGCGTATTGTTGGTCACGGTATTGTGCCTTTTTTTTGTTCTTCCTGCCCTTGTTTATGCAACTTAAACTAAGTTGTTTATGCAACATAAACTAAGTTGCTTATTCAACATCTTTCTTCTCCCCTCGTTTTCCCTCCCCGCCGTGTAAGGGGAAAAAATGGGAGCGGGTAAGGGAGATTCTCTCCCCTTTGCTCGGGATTACCAAGGGAGCCCACAGCAGTGTGTGTGGACAAGGGGCGGGCATTGACCTTGAGGTGGAAGGGGGGAGCTCCCACCACCGCAACACCATCCCACCTCTCCCTCTCGCCCACCACCCCTTTCCCCTTCAGTCCTCCCCCGCCCTTCCCAAGCCACCCGTTCTACCCAGCAGCACCTAGGAGCGGCAGAGCGGGTAGGGTACTAGCGCTGGGGGCACTGCTGCTGCCCACCTCGCTGCCTTCCATGTGACCTTCCAAGTATGTTGGGTTTCCTGCCCTGCCCCAGCTTAGGTTTCCTGCATTCCCTGGCTTAGGTTTCCTTCCGTGTCTTAGCCTGGGCTCGCTGCAGTGCCCTGGCTTGTGGGAGCGGGTGGAAACGTTAGGTATGTTTCCTTACGAGCCCCTGTTTACCTAGCAGTAAGTAGGTACCTGGGTGTTAGGTGACTGTTGTAGATGGCATCCTGGAAGAGACGACCTATGGACCACAGTGGAAATAAATATGCCACAATATATATATATATATATATATATATATATCAAGGTGGTTACAAGACACAGGTCAGGTTTATCAAGGTGGTCACAAGACACAGGTCAGGTTTATCAAGGTGGTCACAAGACACAGGTCAGGTTTATCAAGGTGGTCACAAGACACAGGTCAGGTTTATCAAGGTGGTCACAATACACAGGTCAGGTTTATCAACATGGTCACAAGACACAGGTCAGGTTTATCAAGGTGGTCACAATACACAGGTCAGGTTTATCAAGGTGGTCACAAGACACAGGTCAGGTTTATCAAGGTGGTCACAAGACACAGGTCAGGTTTATCAAGGTGGTCACAAGACACAGGTCAGGTTTATCAAGGTGGTCACAAGACACAGGTCAGATTAATCAAGGTGGTCACAAGACACAGGTCAGGTTAATCAAGGTGGTCACAAGACACAGGTCAGGTTTATCAAGGTGGTCACAAGACACAGGTCAGGTTTATCAAGGTGGTCACAAGACACAGGTCAGGTTTATCAAGGTGGTCATAAGACACAAGTCAGGTTTATCAAGGTGGTCACAAGACACAGGTCAGGTTAATCAAGGTGGTCACAAGACACAGGTCAGGTTAATCAAGGTGGTCACAAGACACAGGTCAGGTTAATCAAGGTGGTCACAAGACACAGGTCAGGTTTATCAAGGTGGTCACAAGACACAGGTCAGGTTTATCAAGGTGGTCACAAGACACAGGTCAGGTTTATCAAGGTGGTCACAAGACAGGTCAGGTTTATCAAGGTGGTCACAAGACACAGGTCAGGTTTATCAAGGTGGTCACAAGACACAGGTCAGGTTAATCAAGGTGGGCACAAGACACAGGTCAGGTTAATCAAGGTGGTCACAAGACACAGGTCAGGTTTATCAAGGTGGTCGCAAGACACAGGTCAGGTTTATCAAGGTGGTCACAAGACACAGGTCAGGTTTATCAAGGTGGTCACAAGACACAGGTCAGGTTTATCAAGGTGGTCACAAGACACAGGTCAGGTTAATCAAGGTGGTCACAAGACACAGGTCAGGTTAATCAAGGTGGTCACAAGACACAGGTCAGGTTTATCAAGGTGGTCACAAGACACAGGTCAGGTTTATCAAGGTGGTCACAAGACACAGGTCAGGTTTATCAAGGTGGTCACAAGACACAGGTCAGGTTTATCAAGGTGGTCACAAGACACAGGTCAGGTTAATCAAGGTGGTCACAAGACACAGGTCAGGTTAATCAACATGGTCACAAGACACAGGTCAGGTTTATCAAGGTGGTCACAAGACACAGGTCAGGTTTATCAAGGTGGTCACAAGACACAGGTCAGGTTTATCAAGGTGGTCACAAGACACAGGTCAGGTTTATCAAGGTGGTCACAAGACACAGGTCAGGTTAATCAAGGTGGTCACAAGACACAGGTCAGGTTAATCAAGGTGGTCACACGACACAGGTCAGGTTAATCAAGGTGGTCACAAGACACAGGTCAGGTTAATCAAGGTGGTCACAAGACACAGGTCAGGTTAATCAAGGTGGTCACAAGACACAGGTCAGGTTAATCAAGGTGGTCACAAGACACAGGTCAGGTTAATCAAGGTGGTCACAAGACACAGGTCAGGTTAATCAAGGTGGTCACAAGACACAGGTCAGGTTAATCAAGGTGGTCACAAGACACAGGTCAGGTTAATCAACATGGTCACAAGACACAGGTCAGGTTTATCAAGGTGGTCACAAGACACAGGTCAGGTTTATCAAGGTGGTCACAAGACACAGGTCAGGTTTATCAAGGTTGTCACAAGACACAGGTCAGGTTAATCAAGGTGGTCACAAGACACAGGTCAGGTTAATCAAGGTGGTCACAAGACACAGGTCAGGTTAATCAAGGTGGTCACAAAACACAGGTCAGGTTAATCAAGATGGTCACAAGACACAGGTCAGGTTTATCAAGGTGGTCACAAGACACAGGTCAGGTTTATCAAGGTGGTCACAAGACACAGGTCAGGTTTATCAAGGTGGTCACAAGACATAGGTCAGGTTAATCAAGGTGGTCACAAGACACAGGTCAGGTTAATCAAGGTGGTCACAAGACACAGGTCAGGTTAATCAAGGTGGTCACAAGACACAGGTCAGGTTAATCAAGGTGGTCACAAGATACAGGTCAGGTTTATCAAGGTGGTCACAAGACACAGGTCAGGTTAATCAAGGTGGTCACAAGACACAGGTCAGGTTAATCAAGGTGGTCACAAGACACAGGTCAGGTTAATCAAGGTGGTCACAAGACACAGGTCAGGTTAATCAAGGTGGTCACAAGACACAGGTCAGGTTAATCAACATGGTCACAAGACACAGGTCAGGTTTATCAAGGTGGTCACAAGACACAGGTCAGGTTTATCAAGGTGGTCACAAGACACAGGTCAGGTTTATCAAGGTTGTCACAAGACACAGGTCAGGTTAATCAAGGTGGTCACAAGACACAGGTCAGGTTAATCAAGGTGGTCACAAGACACAGGTCAGGTTAATCAAGGTGGTCACAAAACACAGGTCAGGTTAATCAAGATGGTCACAAGACACAGGTCAGGTTTATCAAGGTGGTCACAAGACACAGGTCAGGTTAATCAAGGTGGTCACAAGACACAGGTCAGGTTAATCAAGGTGGTCACAAGACACAGGTCAGGTTAATCAAGGTGGTCACAAGACACAGGTCAGGTTTATCAAGGTGGTCACAAGACACAGGTCAGGTTAATCAAGGTGGTCACAAGACACAGGTCAGGTTAATCAAGGTGGTCACAAGACACAGGTCAGGTTAATCAAGGTGGTCACAAGACACAGGTCAGGTTAATCAAGGTGGTCACAAGACACAGGTCAGGTTAATCAACATGGTCACAAGACACAGGTCAGGTTTATCAAGGTGGTCACAAGACACAGGTCAGGTTTATTAAGGTGGTCACAAGACACAGGTCAGGTTTATCAAGGTTGTCACAAGACACAGGTCAGGTTAATCAAGGTGGTCACAAGACACAGGTCAGGTTAATCAAGGTGGTCACAAGACACAGGTCAGGTTAATCAAGATGGTCACAAGACACAGGTCAGGTTAATCAAGATGGTCACAAGACACAGGTCAGGTTAATCAAGGTGGTCACAAGACACAGATCAGGTTAATCAAGGTGGTCACAAGACACAGGTCAGGTTAATCAAGATGGTCACAAGACACAGGTCAGGTTTATCAAGGTGGTCACAAGACACAGGTCAGGTTAATCAAGGTGGTCACAAGACACAGGTCAGGTTAATCAAGATGGTCACAAGACACAGGTCAGGTTTATCAAGGTGGTCACAAGACACAGGTCAGGTTTATCAAGGTGGTCACAAGACACTGGTCAGGTTTATCAAGGTGGTCACAAGACACAGGTCAGGTTTATCAAGGTGGTCACAAGACACAGGTCAGGTTTATCAAGGTGGTCACAAGACACAGGTCAGGTTTATCAAGGTGGTCACAAGACACAGGTCAGGTTTATCAAGGTGGTCACAAGACACAGGTCAGGTTTATCAAGGTGGTCACAAGACACAGGTCAGGTTAATCAAGGTGGTCACAAGACACAGGTCAGGTTAATCAAGGTGGTCACAAGACACAGGTCAGGTTTATCAAGGTGGTCACAAGACACAGGTCAGGTTAATCAAGGTGGTCACAAGACACAGGTCAGGTTAATCAAGGTGGTCACAAGACACAGGTCAGGTTAATCAAGGTGGTCACAAGACACAGGTCAGGTTAATCAAGGTGGTCACAAGACACAGGTCAGGTTTATCAAGGTGGTCACAAGACACAGGTCAGGTTTATCAAGGTGGTCACAAGACACAGGTCAGGTTTATCAAGGTGGTCACAAGACACAGGTCAGGTTAATCAAGGTGGTCACAAGACACAGGTCAGGTTAATCAAGATGGTCACAAGACACAGGTCAGGTTTATCAAGGTGGTCACAAGACACAGGTCAGGTTTATCAAGGTGGTCACAAGACACAGGTCAGGTTTATCAAGGTGGTCACAAGACACAGGTCAGGTTAATCAAGGTGGTCACAAGACACAGGTCAGGTTAATCAAGGTGGTCACAAGACACAGGTCAGGTTTATCAAGGTGGTCACAAGACACAGGTCAGGTTAATCAAGGTGGTCACAAGACACAGGTCAGGTTAATCAAGGTGGTCACAAGACACAGGTCAGGTTAATCAAGGTGGTCACAAGACACAGGTCAGGTTTATCAAGGTGGTCACAAGACACAGGTCAGGTTAATCAAGGTGGTCACAAGACACAGGTCAGGTTAATCAAGGTGGTCACAAGACACAGGTCAGGTTAATCAAGATGGTCACAAGACACAGGTCAGGTTTATCAAGGTGGTCACAAGACACAGGTCAGGTTTATCAAGGTGGTCACAAGACACAGGTCAGGTTTATCAAGGTGGTCACAAGACACAGGTCAGGTTTATCAAGGTGGTCACAAGACACAGGTCAGGTTATCAAGGTGGTCACAAGACACAGGTCAGGTTTATCAAGGTAGTCACACCACAGTTATATAAACTGTCACACTGCTTACAGAGTTGCTGCAGTCTTTACTTAAGTCAAAATACAAGAATTATATTTAAAAATATTAAAAGCAAGTAACCATTAGAATCTCCAAGAAAAACGAGCGACAAGTTCTGAATTACACACGAAAAGTTCTGGACTAAACATTGAATTTACACAAGACCAGGATTTTTTCTATGTCATTTGCGGAGAGTTTGGTCTTTTTAAGGTCTAACTTGCACGCAGCGCTTGTATCACTTGTGTCTATAAAGCCAGAGCTGAGTAAACTGTCATCAGCATGCTTTATCATGCTCCAGGTCCTTGCCACATCACAGGCACTACGGGGAGACATGATTATTACATATAAGATACATAAACTGATAGGGGTTGATGGGGGAAAAAGGGAGTTTTTGAAAAGGTGAGGACGAGGAACAAGGAGCTATAGATAAATGTTTTGCAGAGAGTGGAAATGAAACAATGATGTCTGTTCAGGTTTTTCAAGGCTGCTGATTTTCTCTGTTTCTTGAACACCTAAGATGGCAGACAAATCTTACAAATTTATACTTACATTTAGTATACACACGTCTTTATTTTCTTGTGTGCTTCTTAATACTTCGTAATCCTGTAAAATGTTCTTTCCAACCTGTCACCTACAAGCAAGCAGTCTGTTAATGCTCTGAGGTATTTGAGAATGTTAGAGGGAGAGTCTGGAACACTTGTAGTAGAATGAATCCGCGAACTAGAGGATGGCAATCTTTATTTCATGATACAACTTATACAGACCATAGCTGACATCAGTGACATACTATATATAGAAAGCCGGCCTTGTACGGGCCAGCAGGCCTGCTGCAGCGTTCCTCTATGTTCTTTCTTCTTATGATAGATTTAAGAGACAATAAATGCCGTAATAGAAATAAGAGGAAAACCCGAAATACAATTTCTTGAGTGCAAAAAGTTTTAACACCGTACAACAACAGAAGTTAAACCACAAATTGAAAAAAAAGTTAACGACATCAGGGAAAAGCAGCATTTCTGTGAATCAAGGAATACCAGAGTGACGGTTCGGAAAGAAGTATCAGAGAGGGCAAGCGTGACCTAGTGGGGTTACACTCAGGATAGTACCGGACAGCTACTTTCACTATCTTGCAAATCACCACTAGAGGACATGATTAACATATAAGATAAAACGAGCGGTTGATTGGGGAAAAGAGTTTTTGAAAGTGAGCACGAGGACAAGGAGCTTAGTAATGTTTGCAGAGAGTGGAAATGAAACATGATGTCTGTTCAGTTTTATCAAGCCGCATGAATTTTCTCTGTATTCTTGAACACAAGATGGCAGATAAACTCTTACAAATGTATGACTTACATTGTATACACACTACTTTATTTTCTGGTGGTTCGTAATACTTCTTATCCTGTAAATGTTCTTTCCAAGTGTCAACCTACAATGCAAGCAATCGTTAATGCTTGAGATTAGAAATGATTCGAGGTGAGTCTGGAAATGTAGTAGACGAATCCGCGAACTAGATGATGGCAATCTTAATTCATGATACAACTTAACCAGACCATAGCGACATCAGGACTACATATTATGAATGCCTTAGGCCAGCAGCCTGCTGCACGTCCCTATGTTCTTCTTCTTAAGATAGATTTTAAGAGACAATATGCCGTATAGAAATTAGAGGAAACCGAATCAACTTAGTTCAGGTTGTTAACACCTATACAACAAAGAAGTAAACCACAAATTGAAAAAAAAGTTAACCAATCAGGGAACAAGCACATTTCCTGTGAAATCAAGGAAACCAGATGACGTTTCGGAAAAATATAAAAGGAAGTGACTATGGGGTACCAGGAACAGATACGGGAACCGCTACTGTTCACTATAGGTCTCCCAAGGCTTGTAAACAAAGATAAGAACAAGTCATTATGGACAAAGCTTCGAACTCCGTGGGAAACGTTGTGTAAACTTGTGTCTTCTCTTCCCACGTCGAAGATGCACATTTATCCATTACCATCTGCAACGAAACAGAGCATCAAACTTACAAACGTGAGGAAGAGAGCTCCAGAAGGCATAACATACTCAGAAGTGTCGGAAGTCCAGTCGAGATCAATCCTCTCAGTGCAAATCATGAACAAATAAAACATGGAACAATAAGACACAGAACCAGCCTTGTGAAAGAGTAAGCACGAACAAAGAAGGTCGAGCAGTAACTACACACTGAGCATTCACAGAGGCATATTAACTTGAACTAATGCCCACGATCTACAATATCCCAAGTTAATTTCTACACTGAATGCTTCAGTAAATTGCAATTAGGTTAGGTTAGTTGGCAGGCTAGGTAAGTCATTAGATAACAATATTAAAAAAATATAACCAATTATAACAGATAACAATGTCCTAAATAAAACGTGTATTAAAGTCTTGAAAAAAAAGGAAATTTGAAGCGAAACAAAACGGGAACCACGAAAGGCTCTCTACAATACACAGCTCGTGAATCACTGTGAAAGTACTTTTGTAAAAGTGAGTCATCCCACTGAAGTCACAGTACAATACTAACTCTGACACTGAAGTCACAGTACAATACTAACTCTGACACTGAAGTCACAGTACAATACTAACTCTGACACTGAAGTCACAGTACAATACTAACTCTGACACTGAAGTCACAGTACAATACTAACTCTGACACTGAAGTCACAGTACAATACTAACTCTGACACTGAAGTCACAGTACAATACTAACTCTGACACTGAAGTCACAGTACAATACTAACTCTGACACTGAAGTCACAGTACAATACTAACTCTGACACTGAAGTCACAGTACAATACTAACTCTGACACTGAAGTCACAGTACAATACTAACTCTGACACTGAAGTCACAGTACAATACTAACTCTGACACTGAAGTCACAGTACAATACTAACTCTGACACTGAAGTCACAGTACAATACTAACTCTGACACTGAAGTCACAGTACAATACTAACTCTGACACTGAAGTCACAGTACAATACTAACTCTGACACTGAAGTCACAGTACAACACTAACTCTGACACTGAAGTCACAGTACAACACTAACTCTGACACTGAAGTCACAGTACAACACTAACTCTGACACTGAAGTCACAGTACAATACTAACTCTGACACTGAAGTCAACAGTACAATACTAACTCTGACACTGAAGTCACAGTACAATACTAACTCTGACACTGAAGTCACAGTACAATACTAACTCTGACACTGAAGTCACAGTACAATACTAACTCTGACACTGAAGTCACAGTACAATACTAACTCTGACACTGAAGTCACAGTACAATACTAACTCTGACACTGAAGTCACAGTACAATACTAACTCTGACACTGAAGTCACAGTACAATACTAACTCTGACACTGAAGTCACAGTACAATACTAACTCTGACACTGAAGTCACAGTACAATACTAACTCTGACACTGAAGTCACAGTACAATACTAACTCTGACACTGAAGTCACAGTACAATACTAACTCTGACACTGAAGTCACAGTACAATACTAACTCTGACACTGAAGTCACAGTACAATACTAACTCTAACAGGATCTGCTGTGGCGCCTAATGCCAGACTGGTGAACTTAAGCACAGGCTTCTGTAGCCTCTTAATTTACATTATATGATTCTATTTAAATATGTAAAACTTATTAAAATATACAAATTTACATTTTTTGTTTTAAATACTTTTAAACCGTGATTATGTGTGTGTGTGTGTGTGTGTGTGTGTGTGTGTGTGTGTGTGTGTGTGTGTGTGTGTGTGTGTGTGTGTGTGTGTGTGTGTGTGTGTGTGTGTGTGTGTGTGTGTGTGTGTGTGTGTGTGTGTGTGTAAATTATCAATGTAAAAAAATGGAATTCCTTACAAAATGTTTGAAAATTCTCAAAAAAAAAAAAAAACGTAAAAATACTGCGAAATGTCAGGGTTTTGGGAGGCATGGAACATTAGCGTGGATATTATGAGTGATGTTGGTGGTGTTGTGGTAGTATAGACGGTAGTAGTGGTAGTAGTAGTGGTTGTAGTAGTGGTAGTAGTGGCTGTAGTAGTAGCAGTAGTGTAGTAGTGGCTGTAGTAGTGGTAGCAGTAGTGGTAGTAGTGGCTGTAGTAGTGGTAGCAGTAGTGGTAGTAGTGGCTGTAGTAGTGGTAGCAGTAGTGGTAGTAGTGGCTGTAGTAGTGGTAGCAGTAGTGTAGTAGTAGGCTGTAGTAGTGGTAGCAGTAGTGGTAGTAGTGGCTGTAGTAGTGGTAGCAGTAGTGGTAGTAGTGGTAGTAGTGGCTGTAGTAGTGGTAGCAGTAGTGGTAGTAGTGGTAGTAGTGGCTGTAGTAGTGGTAGCAGTAGTGGTAGTAGTGGCTGTAGTAGTGGTAGCAGTAGTGGTAGTAGTGGCTGTAGTAGTGGTAGTAGTGGCTGTAGTAGTGGTAGCAGTAGTGGTAGTAGTGGCTGTAGTAGTGGTAGCAGTAGTGGTAGTAGTGGCTGTAGTAGTGGTAGTAGTGGTGGTAGTAGTGGCTGTAGTAGTGGTAGTAGTGGCTGTAGTAGTGGTAGTAGTGGTGGGAGTAGTGGCTGTAGTAGTGGTAGTAGTGGCTGTAGTAGTGGTAGCAGTAGTGGTAGTAGTGGTAGCAGTAGTGGTAGCAGTAGTGGTAGTAGTGGCTGTAGTAGTGGTAGTAGTGGCTGTAGTAGTGGTAGTAGTGGTGGTAGTAGTGGCTGTAGTAGTGGTAGCAGTAGTGGTAGTAGTGGTAGCAGTAGTGGTAGCAGTATGGTAGTAGTGGCTGTAGTAGTGGTAGCAGTAGTGGTAGTAGTGGCTGTAGTAGTGGTAGCAGTAGTGGTAGTAGTGGCTGTAGTAGTGGTAGCAGTAGTGGTAGTAGTGGTAGCAGTAGTGGTAGCAGTAGTGGTAGTAGTGGCTGTAGTAAGTGGTAGCAGTAGTGGTAGTAGTGGCTGTAGTAGTGGTAGCAGTAGTGGTAGCAGTAGTGGTAGTAGTGGTAGCAGTAGTGGTAGCAGTAGTGGTAGTAGTGGCTGTAGTAGTGGTAGCAGTAGTGGTAGTAGTGGCTGTAGTAGTGGTAGCAGTAGTGGTAGTAGTGGTAGCAGTAGTGGTAGCAGTAGTGGTAGTAGTGGCTGTAGTAGTGGTAGCAGTAGTGGTAGTAGTGGCTGTAGTAGTGGCTGTAGTAGTGGTAGCAGTAGTGGTAGTAGTGGCTGTAGTAGTGGCTGTAGTAGTGGTAGCAGTAGTGGTAGTAGTGGCTGTAGTAGTGGTAGCAGTAGTGGTAGTAGTGGCTGTAGTAGTGGTAGCAGTAGTGGTAGTAGTGGTAGCAGTAGTGGTAGCAGTAGTGGTAGTAGTGGCTGTAGTAGTGGTAGCAGTAGTGGTAGTAGTGGCTGTTAGTAGTGGCTGTAGTAGTGGTAGCAGTAGTGGTAGTAGTGGCTGTAGTAGTGGCTGTAGTAGTGGTAGCAGTAGTGGTAGTAGTGGCTGTAGTAGTGGTAGCAGTAGTGGTAGTAGTGGCTGTAGTAGTGGTAGCAGTAGTGGTAGTAGTGGCTGTAGTAGTGGTAGCAGTAGTGGTAGTAGTGGCTGTAGTAGTGGTAGCAGTAGTGGTAGTAGTGGCTGTAGTAGTGGTAGCAGTAGTGGTAGTAGTGGCTGTAGTAGTGGTAGCAGTAGTGGTAGTAGTGGCTGTAGTAGTGGTAGCAGTAGTGGTAGTAGTGGCTGTAGTAGTGGTAGCAGTAGTGGTAGTAGTGGCTGTAGTAGTGGTAGCAGTAGTGGTAGTAGTGGCTGTAGTAGTGGTAGCAGTAGTGGTAGTAGTGGCTGTAGTAGTGGTAGCAGTAGTGGTAGTAGTGGTAGCAGTAGTGGTAGCAGTAGTGGTAGTAGTAGTGGTAGTAGTGGTAGCAGTAGTGGTAGTAGTGGCTGTAGTAGTGGTAGCAGTAGTGGTAGTAGTGGCTGTAGTAGTGGTAGCAGTAGTGGTAGTAGTGGCTGTAGTAGTGGTAGCAGTAGTGGTAGTAGTGGCTGTAGTAGTGGTAGCAGTAGTGGTAGTAGTGGCTGTAGTAGTGGTAGCAGTAGTGGTAGTAGTGGCTGTAGTAGTGGTAGCAGTAGTGGTAGTAGTGGCTGTAGTAGTGGTAGCAGTAGTGGTAGTAGTGGCTGTAGTAGTGGCTGTAGTAGTGGTAGCAGTAGTGGTAGTAGTGGCTGTAGTAGTGGTAGCAGTAGTGGTAGTAGTGGCTGTAGTAGTGGTAGCAGTAGTGGTAGTAGTGGCTGTAGTAGTGGCTGTAGTAGTGGTAGCAGTAGTGGTAGTAGTGGCTGTAGTAGTGGTAGCAGTAGTGGTAGTGTAGTAGGCTGAGTAGTGGTAGCAGTAGTGGTAGTAGTGGCTGTAGTAGTGGTAGCAGTAGTGGTAGTAGTGGCTGTAGTAGTGGTAGCAGTAGTGGTAGTAGTGGCTGTAGTAGTGGTAGTAGTGGCTGTAGTAGTGGTAGTAGTGGCTGTAGTAGTGGTAGTAGTGGCTGTAGTAGTGGTAGTAGTGGCTGTAGTAGTGGTAGCAGTAGTGGTAGTAGTGGCTGTAGTAGTGGTAGCAGTAGTGGTAGTAGTGGCTGTAGTAGTGGTAGCAGTAGTGGTAGTAGTGGCTGTAGTAGTGGTAGCAGTAGTGGTAGTAGTGGCTGTAGTAGTGGTAGCAGTAGTGGTAGTAGTGGCTGTAGTAGTGGTAGCAGTAGTGGTAGTAGTGGCTGTAGTAGTGGTAGCAGTAGTGGTAGTAGTGGCTGTAGTAGTGGTAGCAGTAGTGGTAGTAGTGGCTGTAGTAGTGGTAGTAGTGGCTGTAGTAGTGGTAGTAGTGGCTGTAGTAGTGGTAGTAGTGGCTGTAGTAGTGGTAGTAGTGGCTGTAGTAGTGGTAGCAGTAGTGGTAGTAGTGGCTGTAGTAGTGGTAGCAGTAGTGGTAGTAGTGGCTGTAGTAGTGGTAGCAGTAGTGGTAGTAGTGGCTGTAGTAGTGGTAGCAGTAGTGGTAGTAGTGGCTGTAGTAGTGGTAGCAGTAGTGGTAGTAGTGGCTGTAGTAGTGGTAGCAGTAGTGGTAGTAGTGGCTGTAGTAGTGGTAGCAGTAGTGGTAGTAGTGGCTGTAGTAGTGGTAGTAGTGGCTGTAGTAGTGGTAGCAGTAGTGGTAGTAGTGGCTGTAGTAGTGGTAGCAGTAGTGGTAGTAGTGGCTGTAGTAGTGGTAGCAGTAGTGGTAGTAGTGGCTGTAGTGAGTAGTGGTAGTAGTGTAGCAGTAGTGGTAGTAGTGGCTGTAGTAGTGGTAGCAGTAGTGGTAGCAGTAGTGGTAGTAGTGGTGGTAGCAGTAGTGGTAGCAGTAGTGGTAGCAGTAGTGGTAGCAGTAGTGGTAGTAGTGGTGGTAGCAGTAGTGGTAGTAGTGGTGGTAGGTATAGTGGTAGCATGAGTGGTAGTAGTGGTGCAGTACAGTGTAAGTACAGTAGTGTAGCTAGTACTGTAGCGTAGTGGTAGTAGTGGTTCGTAGCAGTAGTGGTAGTAGTCGGTGCATATGTGTGTGGTGGTAGCAGTAGTGGTAGAGTGCTGTAGCAGTAGTGGAGCAGTAGTGGTAGCAGTAGTGGTATAGTGTGTGTAGCAGTTATTGGTTAGATGGTGAGAGTAGTGGTAGCAGTAGTGGTACGTAGTTGGTAGCAGTAGTGGTAGCAGTATGGTAGCAGAGTGGAGTAGTAGTGTAATGTAGTAGTGGAGCAGTGTGATGCATAGTGGACAGTATGAGTTGGTTGCAGTACAATGTAAGTCGTGTATGCAATAGGTACAGAGATGCTACAGTGTGAATAGTGACAGAGTGGTTACAGTTAGTGGTTAGTATCAGTGGCTAGTCAGAGTGTTACAGTGGCTAATAGTACGAGATCAGTTACAGTGATAGTCAGGGCTGTGAGTGTAGTGCGATAGTGCGAGTATCTGCAGTAGTGTAGTAGGGTCTTGAGTGTATATGGTACAGTATGTGTACGTGTAGAATTACAAAAGAGTGGTAGCATGTTGTATGTGTAGCAGTGAGTTGTGTTGCTGTGGCAACGTGTGTATCCAGCTAGGCATTACGTATGTAGCAGTACAGTGAGTAGATAGGGTACAGTGATATGGTGGTAGCAGGTAGGGTAGCAGCTATGCAGGAGTGCTGTGACAGTACGGTAGATTGTAGCAGAGTACTATATTGTACAGAAATGTAAGTCACATGAAACAGTGACTTCAGGTGATCCCATGTAACAGAGTGACACTAGTGTAGCAAGTAAGAGATACGGTGGTACATAGTGCAAATAAGTGATGGTAGCAGTGGTGGTACATTACACGTGGAGCAATAGTAACAGGGGTTACAAGTGGTGTACGTGTGCAGTAGTGGACGCAGGTACGGACTGGTGATAAGGCGTCAGATGTACGTGTTAAGTAGAACGTCGTGTGAATGTAGCAGTGGAAAGTAGGTGATAGTAGGTATGTATAGTTGGTACATAGTGGTAGAAATGGTGGTGGGATAAGGGACGTACTGACGCTCTCTTGATACATTACAGTCGTAAATACAATCACCTCCAGACACCAGACATTCCTTTTTTTTTCCCTGCGGTCTGGGTACCCTCCCCCCCCATTTTCCCAGTCAGTTCATGATTCAGCGGCCTGTTGGTGGTGGCAGGCGGCTGCAGCAGCAGCGGGTCTGCCTCACCACACCAACGTACTTGACTTACAAGAGTGAAGATGCTTGTGTAGGCGGGTGCTGATGCTTGCCTGGCCAAGGTTCTCCCAGGCATGGCCAGTACCACGCAGTCACTGCGATAGTACAGTGATCTGGCAGTGCTACACTGCGATAGTACGGCGAGCTTGCAGTGCTAGTGCGACAGTACAGAGATCTTGCAGTACAATAGTACAGAGATCTTACAGTGCAATAGTACAGAGATCTTACAGGCAATAGTACAGAGATCTTACAGTGCAATAGTACAGAGATCTTACAGTGCAATAGTACAGAGATCTTACAGTGCAATAGTACAGAGATCTTACAGTGCAATAGTACAGAGGTCTTGCAGTGCTAGTGCGATAGTACAGAGATCTTGCAATGCTACAGTGCAATAGTATGGTGATCTTGCAGTGTTATGTACAGTCTGTGCTACAGTGAGAAAATACAACGGTCTTCGCTGTCATGCATGTTCAGTGTACTGCAGTGCAAAAGTTGTGATTTTGCAACGTTCGATACACAGCAGGCATAATTACGTTGCAGTGACATGTGGAGTAAATTATACGGGTACAGTGATATTCCAGTGGCGAGCAGGGAGGACGCACTATACAGGTACAATGATCTTACGGTGATCTGTATCGCACAGTACTATCATTTACCAGCGAAATGATACAGTACACAAAAACAGTGACTTCCGCGGTGATCCCATCTTCAACAGCAGTGAATCACAGCGAAGCACAGTAAAGATACGGTGACTATAGTGACAAATAACCGTGATGCGACAGGCGTGGTGGTACATTACACCGCTTGGGCAATCAAGAATTAACAAAAGGGGTATACCTAATTCGTACCGTGTGCACTGTGACGCAGGTACGCGACACGCTGTGATAAGCGCGGTACACGAGAGTGATAACCGTGTTAAGAGGAACGCCGTGTAACTGTCTAGCCAGGAAGGAAAAGCAAAAACACGGGATAATAGAGCCTGGCCCATGGTAAATACTACAGCGTGGGACTCTGTACCGTTGAGGGGAGGACCGGGCCAAGACCTTTCCGCCTTGCTAACTTAACCTCTAACTCCCTCTATCCTGCTTCTAACTTGCTCTATCCTGCATCTAACTTGCTTTATCTTGCTTCTAACTTGCTCTATCCTACTTCTAACTTCCTCTATCCTGGGTCTAACTTGCTCTATCGTGCTTCTAACTTGCTCTATCCTGCTTCTAAGTCCCTCTATCCTACTTCTAGCTGCTCTATACTACTTTTAACTCCCTCTATCCTACTTCTAACTCCATTCTACTTATAACTCTCTCTATCATACTTCTACCTCGCTTCATATTACTGATGTCTTACTACAGCAGTGTATTATATAATATATATAATATATATATATATATATATATATATATATATATATATATATATATATATATATATATATATATATGTATGTATATGTCGTGCCGAATATGTAAAACTGGTCAATTAGCAAGAACTCGTTTAAAATTAAGTCTTTTATAAAATTTTCTCTTATACGTTTAAAGATATATTTTTTTTCACTAATGTTGATGATAAAATTTATAATTTTGCACCAAAAGGAACTTAGAAAACTTACCTAACCTTATTATAATAAGCGCAATTTATTTTAGCCTAACCCAACTAAATATATTTTAGATTTGTTTACAATAATTTAATACTAAACAAACATAATGAAATATATTTTTTTCGTTAGGTTCAGAATGATTTTGGCGAAATTATTGCATACACAAATTTTCACTTGTCCTATATGGCAAGATGAGCGTTGCTATTTAAGTCAAGATCGCAAGTTCTGCCTATTCGGCACGACATATATATATGTACGTATTATATATATATATATATATATATATATATATATATATATATATATATATATATATATATATATGTATACACATGAGCAACAATGTTGGGAGAGCTTCCCTGATGATGGTCATGTTGGTCGTGTGACAAATCTGTGTTTACCTTGTCTCTGCCGTGTGTCTGCAACACACACACAACCAAACACCGTGCCCACCACTGCAATATAAATCTTAAGAGTTACAAAGTAAGCAGCAGCTTCTTCATAACATACGTTCAAATACTGACGTTAAAAATGGTATTCCCAACACAAGGGTTGCCTACTAACAACAGTGGTTTATTTAAAAGATTAATTGTCGCTTGGAGATAGTTGTGTTCAATTAATTATTCGTAACTGTCTGAGTTTGAGGGGTGCGAGCGGCAGCTCTTGGTCCAGCCTCGTAAATTACAAACAACGTGGAAGAGCCACGTCATATTTATTTATGAATCTCTCTTTCTCTCCCCTGTGTGTGTATGTGTGTGTGTGTGTGTGTGTGTGTGTGTGTGTGTGTGTGTGTGTGTGTGTGTGTGTGTGTGTGTGTGTGTGTGTTTAGATTCAGGAAATCATTCGTGTATAGATTTTTTTAAAGCAAATTTGATGACATCACAGATACCACTCAGCATTCATACGTCGCCTTTCCAACACTGCCACTACCAACACTGCCACTACCAACACTGCCACTACCAACACTGCCACTACCAACACACCTTCATCAACACTGCCACTACCAGCAACTACCAACACTGCACTCCACACTCAAACACTACCACTACCACACACACCACCTGCCTACAACTCATCAACACTACACTACCAGCACACACTCACCAACACTGCCACTACCAACACACCTTCATCAACACTACCACTACCAGCACACACTCACCAACACTGTCACCATCAACACTGCCACTACCAACACACCTTCATCAACCCTACCACTACCAGCACACACTCACCAACACTGTCACCATCAACACTGCCACTACCAACACACCTTCATCAACACCGCCACTACCAGCACACACTCACCAACACTGCCATTACCAACACACCTTTATCAACACTGCCATTACCAACACACCTTCATCAACTGCCACTACCAGCACACACTCACCAACACCGCCACCACCAACACACCCACACCAACACTGCCACCACCAACACTACCACTACCAGCACACTCTCACCAACACTGCCACCACCAACACACACTCACCAACACTGCCACCACAAACAAACAATCACTAACGCTGCGACCACCAACACATCCTCTCCAACACTACCCCCTCCAATACTTACCGATATACACTCACCAATCCTTACGAACACACCCTCGACAAAACTCACCAATCTTTACCAACACATCTCCAGCAACAGTCCACAATTAGAAGTTGAAGACTGAGATGAGTCAAAGGGATGTTAGGAAGTATTTCTTTAGTCATAGAGTTGTCAGGAAGTGGAATAGTCTAGCAAGTGATGTAATGGAGGCAGGAACCATAAACAGTTTTAAGACGAGGTATGATAAAGCTCATGGAGCAGGGAGAGAGAGGAGCTAGTAGCGACCAGTGAAGAGGCGGGGCCAGGAGCTGAGTCTCGACCCCTGCAACCACAACTAGGTGGGTACGCCAACCATCTAGTGTTACACCCCGAACACCTTCACCAATACCACAACACAACTCGCCTACTGACCCAACACCACAACGCTGCCACAACTCCACAAAACTGCTCCAACACTAAACACTGCCCCAACACCAAATACTGCTCCAGCACCACAACACTGCTCAACACCTTCACCAACAAATCTCCAATTCAACTGCATGTTTCCCTAAGTCAGCTACAAACAAGCCCCGGAAACACGAGAAGCCACAAGCTACCATTCATACCAGCCATCATCATCCACCTCAAACATTGTAATGAAAAACAACGAATTCCAGACAGGAAGTCACAGTTCCACTGCACAACAAAATTTTTCACCGATTTGTAATCAGTAGTGGGGAGGACGGGAGGAAAAGTTGTGTGATAAAGAAAAGAAAGCGGAAAATAAGGACAATGAAGGAATAGTTCAATGATGATATTATTATTATTATTATTTCACAAAACTAAACCTGTATAAATGGGAATAATGAACGGCAATGAGCAGAAGCAAGAGATGTACGAAGAAAAAAAGAGGTGGCAGTAGAAAAGACATGTAGAAGAATAGAGAACGAGAACAGGGGCAAGAATGGAAGAATAGACGTAGCTGTAGGAACAAGGATAACATGATGAACAAAGATAAAAGGAACAACAGCATTAACAGATTGAGAAAGGTAGCAGGAAGTAAAGACGCAGGAGGAGGAAGAAGAGGTAGCAGGCAGCAAAGAGGCAGGGGTAAGGGGTAAGAAGAGAGGTAAGAGGAGGTGGAGACAGGTACTGAAGAGGACATTCCTCTCACATAACGTCAGGTCAACCTGTGTCTCTTGTTGACTCTGTCTCTCTCAGTGCTGAAGTCTCGTTTTCTCGATATAACCTGTGACTTGTACTGTACTGACCGTCTGTGACCTTGTGACTGATACACCAGCAGTGTCGGTCCTACCTGCTATCTCTGCCAATTTATTTAGACAAGTACTGTGAGTTTTATGTTCTCTTCGTAGTCGTGTCTCGGTCTCCTGTTGTTCGGTGGGGGGTTGTAAATTATCTTGGTTCCTCCGGTTATTATCTCTCCTGCTATTAGTCCTTTCAAATCGCCAGCGTTCAGGTTTCACGGTTCGTCGAAAACTCAACTCCTTGAAATTAATGCCCCATCTCCTCACAATGATGTACCTCTCTGGGAATAATGCACTGGTTATCATTCCAGAGAGTTTTGTCTCTGTAATAGCTATGGTGTCTGGATGGTTTTCTGCAACTCGGCCCTTTAGTTCCCCAATTTTGTTTGCATAACACACGCTCATACTTCAGTCATTATCTATATACTGGTGATGGTACTGGGTGGTGGAGGGACAGGAAGCAGAATTATTAGGGATAGTAGATGTCCATAAGTGGGGAAGTTGAAGTGGGAGAGGAAAAAGTAAGGGACGATGCAGTGAGAGAAGGGAGAGGCTGGTTAGACGGTAATGAGGAAGTTAATGATTGTTACTGCTGGGTGCAAGTTGTTTATCCTCTGTTACTGCTGGGTGCTAATTGTTTATCCTCTGTTACTGCTGGATGCTAGTTGTTTATCCTGTTACTGCTAGGTGCTAGTTGTTTATCCTCTGTTACTGCTGGGTGCTAATTGTTTATCCTCTGTTACTGCTGGATGCTAGTTGCTTATCCTCTGTTACTGCTGGGTGCTAGTTGTTTATCCTCTGTTACTGCTGGGTGCTAGTTGTTTATCCTGTTACTGCTGGGTGCTAACTGTTTATCCTGTTACTGCTGGGTGCTAGTTGTTTATCCTGTTACTGCTGGGTGCTAATTGTTTGTCCTCTGTTACTGCTGGGTGCTAGTTGTTTATCCTCTGTTACTGCTGGGTGTATTTTGTTTTTTCCTGTTATGCTGGGTGCTAATTGTTTATCCTCTGTTACTGCTGGGTGCTAGTTGTTTATCCTCTGTTACTGCTGGGTGCTAGTTGTTTATCCTGTTACTGCTGGGTGCTAATTGTTTATCCTCTGTTACTGCTGGGTGCTAGTTGTTTATCCTGTTACTGCTGGGTGCTAGTTGTTTATCCTCTGTTACTGCTGGGTGCTAGTTGTTTATCCTCTGTTACTGCTGGGTGCTAGTTGTTTATCCTCTGTTACTGCTGGGTGCTAGTTTATCCTCTGTTACTGCTGGATACTAGTTGTTTTTCCTGTTACTGCTGGCTGCTAGTTGTTTATCCTCTGTTACTGCTGGGTGCTAGTTGTTTATCCTCTGTTACTGTCGGATGCTAGTTGTTTATCCTGTGGGAGTCCTGAAACATACTCACCCATTCTGTCTGTCGTGTGTGTACCCAACTATATGTGGTTGCAGGGGTCGAGTCACAGCTCCTGACACTGTCTCTTTGCTGGTCACTTGCAGAACCAGTCTCTCTCCTGGCTTCAAAAGCCTTATCGTACCTCTTCTTAAAGCTATATTTGGATCCTGCCTCTGCCACTTCACTCTCCAGATTGTTCCACTTCCTGACGACTCTTAAGGCTGACGAAATACTTCTTAACATCCCCATGACTCATCTGTGTGTGTAAACTCGCCTATTTGTAATCACCTATTTGTGGTTGCAGGGGTCGAGAGACAGCTCCTGGTCCCACCTCTTCACTGATCGCTACTAGGTCCTCCCTCTCCCTGCTCCATGAACTTTATCATACCGCCTCTTAAAGCTATGTATGGTTCCTGCCTCCACTACATCACTTGCCAGACTATTCCACTTCCTGACAATTCTATGACTGAAGAAATGCTTCCTAACATCTCTTTGATTCATCTGAGTCTTCAATTTCCAATTGTGACCCCTTGTTTCTATGTCTCGTCTCTGGAACATCCTGTCTCTGTCCACCTTATCTATTCGCAGTATTTTGTATGTCGTCATCATGTCTACCCTAACCCTCCTGTTCTTCCAGTGTCGTCGGGCCGATTTCCCTCAACCTCTCTTCGTAGGACATTCCCCTTAGCTCTGGAACTAGCCGAGTTGCAAATCTTTGCACTGTCTCTAATTTCTTGACGTGCCTGACCAGCTGTGGGTTCCAAACTGGTGCTGAATACTCCAGTATGGGCCTGACGTACACAGTATACAGTGTCTTGAACGATTCCTTACTGAGGTATCGGAACGCTATTCTCAGGTTTGCCAGGCGCCTATATGCTGCAGCAGTTATCTGGTTGATGTGTACTTCCGGAGACATGCTCGGTATTATGCTCACCCCAAGATCTTTCTCCTTGAGTGAGGTTTGCAGTTTTTGGCCACCTAGCCTATACTCTGTCTGCGGTCTTCTTTACCCTTCCCCGATCTTTATGATTTTGCATTTGGCGGGGTTAAATTCGAGGAGCCAGTTGCTTGACCAGGCTTGTAGCCTGTCAAGGTCTCTTTGTAGTCCTGCCTGATCCTCATCTGATTTAATTCTCCTCATTATCTGCGAACAGGGACACTTCTGAGTCTATCCCTTCCATCATGTGTGTGTGTGTGTGTGTGTGTGTGTGTGTGTGTGTGTGTGTGTGTGTGTGTGTGTGTGTGTGTGTGTGTGTGTGTATGTGTGTGTGGGCGTGTGTGTGTGTGTGTACTCACCTATTTGTGGTTGCAGGGGTCGATTCACAGCTCCTGGCCCCGCCTCTTCGCTGATTGCTACTAGGTCCTCTCTCTCCTTGCCCCATGAGCTCTATCATACCTCGCCTTAAAACTATGTATGGTTCCCGCCTCCACTACGTCACTTTCTAGGCTATTCCACGCCCTGACTACTCTATGACTGAAGAAATACTTCTTAACATCCCTTTGATTCAGCTGAGTCTTCAACTTCCAATTGTGACCTCTTGTGTCTGTGTCCCTTCTCTGGAACATCCCGTCTTTGTCCACCTTGTCTATTCCGCGCAGTATTTTATATGTCGTTATCATGTCTCCCCTGACCCTCCTGTCCTCCAGTGTCGTCAGGCCGATTTCCCTCAACCTTTCTTCGTAGGACAATCTCCGTAGCTCTGGGACTAGTCTTGTTGCAAACCTTTGCACTTTCTCTAATTTCTTGACGTGCTTGACTAGGTGTGGATTCCAAACTGATGCTGCATACTCCAGTATGGGCCTGACGTAAATGGTATACAGAGTCTTAAACGAATCCTTACTGAGGTATCGGAACGCTATCCGTAGGTTTGCCAGGCGCCCGTATGCTGCAGCAGTTATCTGATTGATGTGCGCCTCAAGAGATATGCTCGGTGTTATACTCACCCCCAGATCTTTTTCCTTGAGTGAGGTTTGCAGTCTTTGGCCATCTAAACTATATTGTGTCTGCGGTCCTCTTTGCCCTATCCCAATCTTCATGACTTTGCATTTGGCAGGGTTAAATTCAAGGAGCCAGTTGCTGGACCAGGCTTGTAGCCTGTCCAGGTCTCTTTGTAGTCCTGCCTGATCCTCATCCGATTTGATTCTTCTCATTAACTTCGCATCATCTGCAAACACGGACACTTCTGAGTCTATCCCTTCCGTTATGTCGTTCACATATACCAAGAATAGCACAGGTCCTAGGACTGACCCCTGTGGAACCCCGCTTGTCACAGGCGCCAACTCTGACACCTCGTCGCGTACCATGACTCGTTGTTGCCTCCCTGTCAGATATTCTCTGATCCATTGCAGTGCCTTTCCTGTTATGTGTGCCTGATCCTCTAGCTTTTGCAGTAACCTCTTGTGAGGAACTGTGTCGAAGGCCTTCTTGCAGTCCAAAAATATGCAGTCGATCCACCCCTCTCTCTCTTGTCATACTTCTGTCACCTTGTCATAAAACTAGTAGGTTTGTGACACAGGATTTTCCTTCCCTGAAACCGTGCTGGTTGTCAATTATACACTTGTTTCTTTCCAGGTGCCCCACCACTCTCCTCATGATGATCTTCTCCATGACCTTGCATACTATACACGTTAGTGATACAGGTCTGTAGTTTAGTGCCTCATGTCTGTCTCCCTTTTTAAAAATTGGGACTACATTTGCCATTTTCCATACCTCAGGGAGTTGCCCAGTTTCAAATGAGTGTTGAAGATCTTTGTTAATGGCTCACACAATACCTCTGCTCCCTCTTTAAGGACCCATGGAGAGATGTTGTCTGGTCCCACCGCCTTTGAGGTGTCAAGTTCGCATAGTAGCTTCTTCACCTCCTCCTTGGTTATATGTACCTCATCCAGCACTTGCTGGTGTGCCCCCCTGTTCTGATTTCCTGGAGTCCTACTGGTTTCCACTGTAAATACCTCTTTATATCTTGTGTTGAGCTCCTGGCATACCTCTTGGTCGTTTCTTGTGAATTCCCCATCACCCTTCCTCAGTCTGATTACCTGGTCCTTGACTGTTGTTTTCCTCCTGATGTGGCTGTACAACAGCTTCGGGTCAGTCTTTACTTTTGATGCTATGTCATTTTCATATTGTCTCTGAGCGTCCCTTCTTATCTGTGCATATTCGTTTCTGGCTCTTCGGCTGATTTCTTTATTTTCCTGAGTTCTCTGTCTTCTGTACCTTTTCCATTCTCTAGTACACCTAGTTTTTGCCTTCCTACACCTTTTGGTGAACCAAGGACTCGTGTGTGTGTGTGTGTGTACTCACCTATTTGTGGTTGCAGGGGTCGAGTCCTAGCTCCTGGCCCCGCCTCTTCACCGGTTGCTACTAGACCCTCTCTCTCCCCGCTCCATGAGCTTTATCAAACCTCGTCTTAAAACTGTGTATGGTTCCTGCCTCCACTACGTCATTTTCTAGGCTATTCCACTGCCTTACAACTCTATGACTGAAGAAATACTTCCTACTATCTCTCTGACTCATTTGTGTCTTCAACTTCCAATTGTGGCCTCTTGTTTCTGTGTCCCCTCCCTGGAACATCCTGTCCTTGTCCACCTTGTCTATTCCACGCAGTATTTTATATGTCGTTATCATGTCTCCCCTGACCCTCCTGTCCTCCAGTGTCGTCAGGCCGATTTCCCTTAATCTTTCTTCATAGGACATTCCCCTTAGCTCTGGAACTAACCTTGTTGCAAACCTTTGTACTTTCTCTAGTTTCTTGACGTGCTTTATCAAGTGCGGGTTCCAAACAGGTGCTGCATACTCCAGTATGGGCCTGACATACAGGGTGTACAGTGTCTTGAATGATTCCTTACTAAGGTGTCGGAATGCTGTTCTCAGGTTTGCCAGGCGCCCATATGCTGCAGCAGTTATCTGATTGATGTGTGCTTCCGGAGACATGCTCGGTGTTATACTCACCCCAAGATCTTTCTCCTTGAGTGAGGTTTGCAGTCTTTGGCCACCTAGCCTATACTCTGTCTGTGGTCTTCTGTGCCCTTCCCCTATCTTCATGACTTTGCATTTGGCAGGATTAAATTCGAGAAGCCATTTGCTGGACCAGGTGTCCAGTCTGTCCAGGTCTCTTTGAAGTCCTGCCTGGTCCTCATCAGATTTAATTCTCCTCATTAACTTCACATCATCTGCAAACAGGGACACTTCTGAGTCTAAACCCTTCCGTCATGTCGTTCACATATACCAAAAATAGCACTGGTCCTAGGACCGACCCCTGTGGGTCCCCGCTCGTCACAGGTGCCCACTGTGATACATCATTACGTACCATGACTCGTTGTTGCCTCCCTGTCAGGTATTCTCTGATCCATTGCAGTGCCCTTCCTGTTATATGCGCCTGATGCTCTAGCTTCTGCACTAATCTCTTGTGAGGAACTGTGTCAAAGGCCTTCTTGCAGTCCAAGAAGATGCAATCAACCCACCCCTCTCTCTCTTGTCTTACTTCTGTTATTTTATCATAAAACTCCAGAAGGTTTGTGACACAGGATTTGCCTTCCGTGAATCCGTGCTGGTTGGCATTTATACTCCTGTGTGTGTGTGTGTGTGTGTGTGTGTGTGTGTGTGTGTGTGTGTGTGTGTGTGTGTGTGTGTGTGTGTGTGCGTGCCTGTGCGTGCCTGTGCGTGCCTGTGCGTGCCTGTGCGTGCCTGTGCGTGTGTGTGCGTGTGTGCGCGTGTGTGCGTGTGTGTGTGCGTGTGTGTGTGCGTGTGTGTGTTAGTTACCATTTTGTCCTAGGCACATGTCGATTAGACACTAGGCCTGTTGTATATGAGTACGTGTGTGTGTATGTGTGTGTGTGTGTGTGTGTGTGTGTGTGTGTGTGTGTGTGTGTGTGTGTGTGTGTGTGTGTGTGTGTGTTTATTTTCGGAACCAGTAAGACAATTGTGAGTGTTCTAAATTCAGCTGAGCAATCAGGATCCGTCTGTGTGGTTTACAATCACCATTACCCAGTACTAGTAATAAAGATCAGCCAAGCGTGCTTGTACAAGGACGAGCAAGGCTGAGAGCCAGTGTATGACTGTGTTGTGACTGTTGTGGTGGTGGCTGGGTGGTGCTGTGTTACTAGTGCTGGTGGATGGTGGGTGGGGTTGTGGTAGGAGTGCTGGTGATTGCTGAGAGCAGTTGTGGTTGGTTGATCGTAGTGGTCGTGGATGGTGGGTGGAGGTGTTGTGGGTGGAGTTGAAGACGGTGATGGTGGGGGTGTGGAGCTGTTGTAGCGGTGGTGTGTGTGTGTGTTGTTGTTGTTGTAGGTGGTGGTGGCTGGGGTTGTTATAGGAAGTAGTAGTAGTTTGCTTATCACTATTACTATCACTCACCTAGAACACAATTCCCTCAAGGAGCACCACAAACAATCAGCAAATATTTTATCAAATCCAGACCCACGCAACAGAAGCTGTGATTAAACCCCTGCGACCACATATAGGCGAGTACAGCACCTGACGTGAGGCAGGAGACAGGGACTGAATTCATCTAGAAGGCAGGGACAAGATTCGCCTAGCAGGCAGCGACAAGATTCCCCTTGTAGGCAGGGACAAGATTCCCCTAGCAGGCAGGGACTTAGATTCACCTAGTAGGCAGGGACAAGATTCACCTAGCAGGCAGGGACTAAGATTCACCTAGCAGGCAGGGACAAGATCCACCTAGCAGGCAGGGACAAGATTCCGCTAGCAGGCAGGGACAAGATTCCCCTAGCAGGCAGGGACAAGATTCACCTAGCAGGCAGGGACTAAGATTCACCTAGCAGGCAGGGACAAGATCCACCTAGCAGGCAGGGACAAGATTCCGCTAGCAGGCAGGGACAAGATTCCCCTAGCAGGCAGGGACAAGATTCCCCTAGCAGGCAGGGACAAGATTCGCCTAGCAGGCTGGGACAAGATTTACTTAACAGACAGGAACTAGCACATAGGAACCAGCTTCACCTAGCAAGAAACTTCAAATGGTGAGTGCTAGGTGGTACAGGTGCACCACCTGTGGGAGCTAACACAACCTGCGTCCCCTAACAAAGACAAAGAAAAAGTGTTCTTGTGATAGTTACAAAGACATGATTGTTATCTCTGTGTCATTCACTAAACGAGGGTCATTAAGGCAGCAATTTTCCTACACAATAACAGTAAGAATAATGTAATCCTGAAGATCGGGATTAAAATAATCTCTCTCTCTCTCTCTCTCTCTCTCTCTCTCTCTAATATATATAAATAAAAAAAAAAAAACTTTATGAAACTGGGATGCTTGAATGTGCGTGGATGTAGAGCGGATGACAAGAAACAGATGATTGCTGATGTTATGAATGAAAAGAAGTTGGATGTCCTGGCCCTAAGTGAAACAAAGCTGAAGGGGGTAGGGGAGTTTCGGTGGGGAGAAATAAATGGGATTAAATCTGGAGTATCTGAGAGAGAGCAAAGGAAGGGGTAGCAGTAATGTTGAAGGATCAGTTATGGAAGGAGAAAAGAGAATATGAATGTGTAAATTCAAGAATTATGTGGATTAAAGTAAAGGTTGGATGCGAAAAGTGGGTGATAATAAGCGTGTATGCACCTGGAGAAGGGAGGAATGTAGAGGAGAGAGAGAGATTTTGGGAGATGCTAAATGAATGTATAGGAGCCTTTGAACCAAGTGAGAGAGTAATTGTGGTAGGGGATCTGAATGCTAAAGTAGGAGAAACTTTTAGAGAGGGTGTGGTAGGTAAGTTTGGGGTGCCAGGTGTAAATGATAATGGGAGCCCTTTGATTGAACTTTGTATAGAAAGGGGTTTAGTTATAGGTAATACATATTTTAAGAAAAAGAGGATAAATAAGTATACAAGATATGATGTAGGGCGAAATGACAGTAGTTTGTTGGATTATGTATTGGTAGATAAAAGACTTTTGAGTAGACTTCAGGATGTACATGTTTATAGAGGGGCCACAGATATATCAGATCACTTTCTAGTTGTAGCTACACTGAGAGTAAAAGGTAGATGGGATACAAGGAGAACAGAAGCATCAGGGAAGAGAGAGGTGAAGGTTTATAAACTAAAAGAGGAGGCAGTTAGGGTAAGATATAAACAGCTATTGGAGGATAGATGGGCTAATGAGAGCATAGGAATTGGGGTCGAAGAGGTATGGGGTAGGTTTAAAAATGTAGTGCTAGAGTGTTCAGCAGAAGTTTGTGGTTACAGGAAAGTGGGTGCGGGAGGGAAGAGGAGTGATTGGTGGAATGATAATGTAAAGAGAGTAGTAAGGGAGAAAAAGTTAGCATATGAGAAGTTTTTACAAAGTAAAGTGATGCAAGGAGGGAAGAGTATATGGAGAAAAAGAGAGAGGTTAAGAGAGTGGTGAAGCAATGTAAAAAGAGAGCAAATGAGAGAGTGGGCGAGATGTTATCAACAAATTTTGTTGAAAATAAGAAAAAGTTTTGGAGTGAGATTAACAAGTTAAGGAAGCCTAGAGAACAAATGGATTTGTCAGTTAAAAATAGGAGAGGAGAGTTATTAAATGGAGAGTTAGAGGTATTGGGAAGATGGAGGGAATATTTTGAGGAATTGTTAAATGTTGATGAAAGGGAAGCTGTGATTTCGTGTATAGGGCAAGGAGTAATAACATCATGTAGAAGTGAGGAAGAGCCAGTTGTGAGTGTGGGGGAAGTTTGTGAGGCAGTAGGTAAAATGAAAGGGGGTAAGGCAGCCGGGATTGATGGGATAAAGATAGAAATGTTAAAAGCAGGTGGGGATATAGTTTTGGAGTGGTTGGTGCAATTATTTAATAAATGTATGGAAGAGGGTAAGGTACCTAGGGATTGGCAGAGAGCATGCATAGTTCCTTTGTATAACGGCAAAGGGGACAAAAGAGAGTGCAAAAATTATAGGGGGATAAGTCTGTTGAGTATACCTGGTAAAGTGTATGGTAGAGTTATTATTGAAAGAATTAAGAGTAAGACGGAGAATAGGATAGCAGATGAACAAGGAGGCTTTAGGAAAGGTAGGGGGTGTGTGGACCAGGTGTTTACAGTGAAACATATAAGTGAACAGTATTTAGATAAGGCTAAAGAGGTGTTTGTGGCATTTATGGATTTGGAAAAGGCGTATGACAGGATGGATAGGGGGGGGGGGCAATGTGGCAGATGTTGGAGGTTTATGGTGTAGGAGGTAGGTTACTGAAAGCAGTGAAGAGTTTTTACGAGGATAGCGAGGCTCAAGTTAGAGTATGTAGGAAAGAAGGAAATTATTTCCCAGTAAAAGTAGGCCTTAGACAAGGATGTGTGATGTCACCGTGGTTGTTTAATATATTTATAGATGGGGTTGTAAGAGAAGTAAATGCGAGGGTCTTGGCAAGAGGCGTGGAGTTAAAAGATAAAGAATCACACATAAAGTGGGAATTGTCACAGTTGCTCTTTGCTGATGACACTGTGCTCTTGGGAGATTCTGAAGAGAAGTTGCAGAGATTGGTGGATGAATTTGGTAGGGTATGCAAAAGAAGAAAATTAAAAGTGAATACAGGAAAGAGTAAGGATAATAAAAAGATTAGGTGATGAAAGATTGGATATCAGATTGGATGGAGAGAGTATGGAGGAGGTTAATGTATTGAGATATTTGGGAGTGGACGTGTCAGCGGATGGGTCTATGAAAGATGAGGTGAATCATAGAATTGATGAGGGGAAAAGGGTGAGTGGTGCACTTAGGAGTCTGTGGAGACAAAGAACTTTGTCCTTGGAGGCAAAGAGGGAAATGTATGAGAGTATAGTTTTACCAACGCTCTTACATGGGTGTGAAGCATGGGTGATGAATGTTGCAGCAAGGAGAAGGCTGGAGGCAGTGGAGATGTCATGTCTGAGGGCAATGTGTGGTGTGGATATAATGCAGAGAATTCGTAGTTTGGAAGTTAGGAGGAGGTGCGGGACTACCAAAACTGTTGTCCAGAGGGCTGAGGAAGGGTTGTTGAGGTGGTTTGGACATGTAGAGAGAATGGAGCGAAACAGAGTGACTTCAAGAGTGTATCAGTCTGTAGTGGAAGGAAGGCGGGGTAGGGGTCGGCCTAGGAAAGGTTGGAGGGAGGGGGTAAAGGAGGTTTTGTGTGCGAGGGGCTTGGACTTCCAGCAGGCATGCGTGAGCGTGTTTGATAGGAGTGAATGGAGACAAATGGTTTTTAATACTTGACGTGCTGTTGGAGTGTGAGCAAAGTAACATTTATGAAGGGGTTCAGGGAAACCGGCAGGCCGGACTTGAGTCCTGGAGATGGGAAGTACAGTGCCTGCACTCTGAAGGAGGGTGTTTTATGTTGCAGTTTAAAAACTGTAGTGTAAAGCACCCTTCTGGCAAGACAGTGATGGAGTGAATGATGGTGAAAGTTTTTCTTTTTCGGGCCACCCTGCCTTGGTGGGATTCGGCCAGTGTGATAATAATAAATAATATATATATAAATATATATATATATATATATATATATATATATATATATATATATATATATATATATATATATATATATATATATATATACACATACATATATGTATATGAACAGAGGAGTGATGGAGGCTTGATCCACCGTCACCAGTAAAAGAGAGTCACACGGCGTATAGAACCTTTCTCAGTTCATAACACGGTCTATGGAACTTTTTTCAGTATATAACACGGTGTACAGAACCTTTCTCAGTTCATTTTCCACTGTGTCGTGGGCGTGAAGGGGTCAACCTATGGGCGGCGTGAGATTTTAAACGTGGGCTTGGAAGAGCTGTCTCAGCCGCACGTCCTAAGAAAGGACGCGCAACAGCCAATCAAGTTCCGCGCATTAACTGCTGAGTCCGCGCACAATATCAGTCATAGTAAATTAGCGCAACGAACGCTCTATTCATAAGTATATTGTTACTGCGAACAGTTACATGCAAAACAAGAAATAAAAAGATATCCGCCTTAAAAAAATAGCCAGGTAGAGCGCCGCTGTTATAGTGCGCATCCCACACAAAACTATGAATATTTTTACGTTAATATACTTTTATGTACTTTTGTTTAAGTATAACACTGAAATAATTCTTTTATTGAGGGTTCTAAATAACTGATTAAAATCACTGGCAACAATAACACAACAAATTATAATTAGCTCGAGTACCTCAATCAGTTATTGTAACTCGCGTACCCCTAAAATCCCTTCGCGTTACCTAAGTGAGTTCTCGCACCCCTAAGGGGGGGGGGGGTTTGCGTACCCCCGTTTGTGAAAAACCTCGTCTAGGGTTCCCATAAATGTTACATCTACGTAACGTATTGTGTTAGTTGTTACTTGTAGCCCACATCTGCACACTCTTACCTGCTACTTGTAGCCCACATCTGCACACTCTTACCTGCTACTTATAACCCACATCTGCACACTCTTACCTGCTACTTGTAGCCCACATCTGCACACTCTTACCTGCTACTTGTAGCCCACATCTGCACACTCTTACCTGCTACTTGTAGCCCACATCTGCACACTCTTACCTGCTACTTGTAGCCCACATCTGCACACTGTTAGTTGCTACTTGTAGCCCACACGCGCACCTCGCTTCTATACTTGTATACATAACATTCCTAACATTGGCCTTCATCCCGTGGGCAGTGGTGGACTCAACCAGTGGGTGGTTGAGACCTCAATCCATGGGCGGGGAAAGACTCAACTAGTGGGTGGTTGAGCGAATACTGGGGCACCTTGTACTTGTTGGTGCATGGTGAGGCCATACAAGGACCGTGTAGCGGTCCGTGATGACCTCAGGTGGGAGTATGAGTTCATTTGAGAGAACATCTTGGCACTGGTGAGATGCTCTAAACTCTTCTGACCCAAATCTTGGCATTGTTGTGGTGTTCAGCCTCTTCTGATCCACATCTTGGCACTGTTGTGGTGTCCCAGCATTTCCTGATCCACATCTTGGCACTATTGTGGTGTTCCAGCCTCTCCTGATCCATATCTTGGCACTGTTGTGGTGTCCCAGCCTCTACTGAGCCATATCTTGGCACTGTTGTGGTGTCCCAGCCTCTACTGAGCCATATCTTGGCACTGTTGTGGTGTCCCAGCCTCTACTGAGCCATATCTCGGCACTGTTGTGGCGTCCCAGCCTCTCCTGATCCACATCTTGACACTGTTGTGGCGTCCCAGCCTCTCCTGATCCACATCTTGACAATGTTGTGGCGTCCCAGCCACTCCTGATCCATATCTTGACACTGTTGTGGCGTCCCAGCCTCCTCTGATCCACATCTTGACACTGTTGTGGCGTCCCAGCCTCCTCTGATCCACATCTTGACACTGTTGTGGCGTCCCAGCCTCCTCTGATCCACATCTTGACACTGTTGTGGCGTCCCAGCCTCCTCTGATCCACATCTTGACACTGTTGTGGCGTCCCAGCCTCCTTTGATCCACATCTTGGCACTGGCGAGGTACCCCAGCCTCTCCTAATCAACATCTTGGGACTAGCGAGGTGCTCCAGCCTCTCCAGAATCAGCCATATCGAGCCTCAATTTAAAGACTACGTTTCGGTCCTGGACCATAATCAAGAAGAAACTTGATAATGGTCCAGGACGGAGCGAAAACTCTTCTGAACTTTCCTGTAAAAATTCTGAAATTTTATAATTTTTTTCAGCCACAGAACTTGTCCAAACATTACATAGAATACGTTCTGTTATCCAGCCATTATACGTTTGTTATCCAGCCATTATAAGTTCTGTTATCCAGCCATTATACGTTCTGTTATCCAGCCATTATACGTTCTGTTATCCAGCCATTATACATTGTTATCCAGCCATTATACGTTCTGTTATCCAGCCATTATACATTGTTATCCAGCCATTATACATTGTTATCCAGCCATTATACGTTGTTATCCAGCCATTATTACCCCACTATTAAATAGGTACTGAATGATGAATTCATTATTATTATTATTATTGTTAAAAGCAAGAAATACACACGAACATCCTAGTTTAAGAAGGTGAAGATGGTAGTGTCAATAATCGTACATCGTACAAGGCAAGAGCGGCCGTGGGCGTCCAAAACTTACTTTATGATTATAACTGAGAGTTCCGTGTGGGTGGAACACACACGTGTTGTTTTGGTTATATCTGGGTTAGTAAGTATGTGTTTGTGGGAGATGTGGATGCGGGTGTGTGTGAGATAAGCAGGTCAATATACAGCTTAGGTCAGGCTAGAACTTAGCGGATTCACTCCCACGTTTTGCTCCTGTACGCCCCAAGTGGACCTTCTCTGCCTCCTAAAGATGTGCCTCTCCTGTAGGTTCTTCCTCTGAGTTCTCAAAAAACACACGAGAAATTTTGCATATATATATATATATATATATATATTTATATATTTTATATATATATATATATATATATATAATATTTATATTATATATTTATTATTATATTATATATTATATTATATATATATATTTTTATTATATATATGTAATATATATATATATAATTATATATTATATATAAATATATTAAAAATTATATAATATATATATTTTTAATATATATTTTATATATATATATATATATTATATTATATTAGTAGAAGTGATGCAAGGAGGAAGAGTATATGGAGAAAAAGAGAGGGGTTAAGAGAGTGGTGAAGCAATGTAAAAAGAGAGCAAATGAGAAAAGTGGGTGAGATGTTATCAACAAATTTTGTTGAAAATAAGAAAAGTT